>JAMWYP010000020.1:5449766-5703089 GCA_025563575.1 Acacia pycnantha
GAGTCCTCAGAAGCGTGCTAGTCTCATTAAGACGTGTGAATTTTCCTTGTGACTTACCAGAAAGCAACATGACCCATAATTCTGAGTCTTGCAAAGACTCAGATTCATCTCCCTCTCCTATGCAACTAGGTAAATATTGAGAAATAAAATATTTCCCGAAATTATAAAACTTTGTTTTCCCTGTTCTTCCCTGTAATGTAGTAGGAATACATTAATACATTGACATCCCCATCAATATTTTACCAAAATGTCTGTGTGTACCAACAATCCCCAGGACTAAAGGCACATGCAATAGCAATCACTAGATCACAGCCAACAAATCCTTTATCCGTAGCAGAATCTAATGCCACGCGCTTTGAAATTGAATGGCGACGGAACGCTTTAGAGTGGCGACCAAAATAGAACCGAAGCTCACAAGCAATTAAAAATATAAAGTACACCAATAATTTAGATAAAAGCGAGGAGCTTGGATCCTACATATCAGAAATTTGTACATTAGTGCGACGAGATTAGAAGACAAAACACAATAGTTAATACATCGTAATTTTTCTTGGTCTACTACCTATACAGAAACTTCAGATAGCTTATCTCCCAAAACAATGCATTGTCGTCTTGGTTTTCCCACAAACTACCCTGAAAAGAGATTCTAAACTTCAACCATGCCTCAGAAATTAATTATTTACATAGCATCTTCGACTTGTTGCTTCCAAAATAAATCATTACTATTAATCTCCCTGATTCCTCACATTCTATACACATAACTGATGAACCAGAGCAAGTGGCCATAACAACCCAAAATATTACCGCCGATGACAATAGCCAAAAATCAAAGCCACTCAACCCGAAACCCATATATTTCACTTGACCAGCTCTGAAACCCAACCAACATCCGGAGCTCCGGCAGATGTGCTGGGACCCGATCGATTCAGAGAGTTCTCTTTGCCGAGTTTTTCAAACATCTTCGCCCTTATGTCCCTTCCAGATTCCACCCTCTCCATGGCAGGCTCCTCCTCACAAATCTGGTCCCAGAGATCGAAATAACTGGCACCAGAACGAGTCGGTGCCTCGGTAGGAGTTGACGGGAGGCTACAGAAATCTGGACGAAGCACCGATCCACGTGGAGATCCAAAACGGGGAGATCCCATTGGAACATTTCTAGGAGGAGGTAGAGACTTTACCTTTCCCAGCTGTAAATTACGCAGAGAAGCCACCATCTCATTGATGGAGCTCGAACCCAGAGAGCGGCTCAGAGACTGTGTCATCGGCGACATAGGGGGAGATTCTGCCGGAGGAGTTGGAGGAGTTGCAGGAGGGGAAATAGAACCTGGAGACGACATGAATGGAAGCGCTTTTGCGCAAGAAGAGTCAATCGCTTGCCTGAGAGGAGACCCATCATAGGAGTCCACCGAGTTAGCACTCCTCGGACTCTGCTGAGGAAGGACCCTGAGTTGCTCCGGTGTGTGAGCAAAGAAACAGACCCTTCGGCGGCAGCCGGTGCCGTCCTTGCATGGCTGTGTACGATAACGGGCTGGATGAAGCCAACACTCAAACACACCATGAGCAAACTCGCATGCATCTCCCTTCTTGCAATTCCCTTTGCGAAAATCAGGGCATGCAGTACCCGAATAGTGATACTTCCTCGGGTCCCTACGGCGAGCCTTCTCGCCCGGATGAGCATAAGGACACTCAGTCCAGTCATGTGACCGGCCACGCGCGCACCTCCTCACCTTGAACTCGAACATGCGGAAATGGTCGCAGGAGTAGGCATCGACCGGAGCGTCCAACTCTCGACCAAGAACCTCGGAGTCGGAGTCGATATCGGCGTCGGCCGACGGCAGATAACGCTGGAGTGCCGTCAGTGCTTCTTGCAAGTAGTAGGGAGAGTAATCACCGCCGCTGGCATTGCCGTCGGAGTTAGCAGACATGCCACTCATCGAGTAAGGAGAGTACACCTCCTGCATCGGATCATCGATAACTGGCCATGGCGGTATTTGAACCGTCGGATTAGCGCGATGGGGTTCTCCGAGCATCATTGAGGAGGACAATCGTGAATGTTTACAGGAAAGGCGGCATGGTTAAGCCGTTTATAAACTGCCACGAAAGTGGAGTTAACCATGGTTAGGTTTATAAACATAACCATGGTTGAATCCTGACCAATAGATTTTACTGCGGTTAAATGCAGCGAGGCTTCTAGCGTTACAAAGAAGAAGTATGACAGAGGGCGTATTAGTAAGCCACGTGGCGCATCACATGATGAGGTGTAAATCCCTCTTGATCCACGTGTTAGCAACTGATTAGATGGTGATGGAAGCATAATCACCGAGCATTTTTCCCTCGGACTTTTTGTGTGTGCAACGCCCCCAGTGTTTGCAAGGCGGGGGGAGGAATGATCCGCAACACAAGCTTTTTCTTTAAAAAAATTAAAGAAGGTAAAATATCAGTAAAAATAATAATAAAAAAATAAAACAGGACATAGTTCTGATCAGGAAGTGGGGGCAAATATGAAAAAAACCGATGGGCTCGAAGTCGTAGAGTTGTAACCTGTGGGAGTTAAGAACTTTGGAAGTAACGCGTGATAAGGGTAGCTAGACGAGATAGGATCATTTTGGGTATATTAATGCATAGTGAGTGAGCATTTGATAAGTGTAAAACTCTTAGTAGTTGTATTGATGTGTGTTGCTAAATAATAAAACAAAGACAGTGATGACTAGGGAGTATTTGACCTATCACGATTCATGTAGCGGTTCATTTATTAGGTAACTTTGGAGAATAGAGTATTTTTTATCCCTTTTGCTTACAACGGGACAAGCAAGCATCCATCGTTTTCATTTTATTAGGCATTTAATATAAAGTGTCATATAAAAACCAACAACCTTTAATAGAAAAATAAAAGTCAAATCAATGGTTTAGATTGGATAAGGAGAGATGAGGAGAAACTTAGCTAATAAGAGAATCCTCTTCCGATGACTAGGGAGTATTTGACCTATCACGATTCATGTTGCGGTTCATTTATTATTTTTATCAAGGTTCATCAAACATCTGACGGTTTTTCTTTTTTAATGGACTTTAAGGCGCTGATAATAAGAAGCTATTAATTTATTTCGCAAATAAAGTGTCACGAAAATGTGATGGCACTTTAGACCGAAAAAATAGCATCTGAGGCAAGCAAAAATGCACTTATATATCGAAAATAAATTAATAATCACGACGTTGCAATTATATTTTGGCCCACTTCGCAATAGTAGTATTACACGAAGAGACTTTGGCGGAGTAAATTAAATGGGACGATATTGTAGCAAAAATAAAAATAAAAATAAAATAAATGGGACGATATAGACACGGAGCGTGGAATTGCATGAGGGCGGCCTCACTAAGCTTCGGATGAGGTCTAGAGAGCTCAGGAAATCATCATGTTCAATATCTATAAAAAGAAATTGATCAAACCCCAAAACTTTCACAAAGTGGGACCTGATAAGTTGAGATCATGCCTGAACAAGAATCTCAATAATGACTTGTGTATCACTAAATTAAAGCAAAAAAAAAAAAATTATATATATATATATATATATATATATATATATATATATATATAGACACACACAATGATATTTATGTTATTTAAAATCAAACTACATACTATTTTCGTCCGCCCCCGGAAGCGGCTGCTGGTGTTAGTATTTTGAAGCAGCAAGAATTTTAATATTCAAAGTAGGCATGACATTGTGTATTATGCTTAATAATATATGGATGGTTAAAGAATCACGTTTGTGGGTTTTAAATATTGAGTCCATGTTGAACAAAATTAGTTTTTTTTTTTTTATTTTTTCAAATTTAATTGTAATTTTAACCAGCAAGATGATGGTTAGGGTGGAAGAAATTATGACTGGATGTAGTCTCGAGTTCAAATTCAAATTGCTGTGATATTAAATAACTATATATTCCATCCGGTTCTAATTATAAGATCTAGTTGACTTTTTTGGAGAAATTAAGGAAGCTAATTAAATTACTTTAGAGTATTTTTATTTTTTTCTTCAAACTAATTAGTTGAACTAATAAACTAATATATAATCTAAAGATACAACATATGAAATGATTAAGTAACTTATTTATCTTTCTTAATATCTCCAAACAAAGTCAACTAGATCTTATAATTAAAACCGGAGGTAGTATATAACATCTCGTGACAGAGTTTGACGATGACTAGATGTAACATACTAGTTGGACCATTATAATCACAAGTGATGGAAATGGTCAATTTTAACTCCTACCTCATTCTCATCAATTCCACTTACCACCACCCACTGTTACATGAAGAGACGGATGACCCTAATAAACCCAGACAAAGCAGCTATAAATAATTTGTTTAAGTTAGCGTTAAAAAAATACGTTCACATAAATTGAGATAAAACTCTTTTTATAAATTTACCGTATATAGTAAATCATGTTGGAACAATAAATTCTACCGTAAATCCAAATAGGCACAAAAACTAATGTGATATATAAAGTTAGTTTGACACTTAGGGTGTGTTTGGCATAGCTGTAGATGCACAACAAAAGCACAACAAAAGCACAACCACTGCAGAAGCAAAAATTATAGTGTTTGGACTCCCTAATTTTTTGATGTGCTTCAAATTTGATGTTGGGTTTTTTTTTGAAGCAAGTAAGAGTTGCTTCTAATAGCATCAGCTTCAAAGAACATCAAACTTTTTTAATTTTGGACTGTTGTACCCACACTCTTTTGAGCTTTGTCCCTTCTCTCTCCTCATCTCCTCTTCTCAATTCGACAGATAAGCAAGCAATTACTCTCTGCAATTACTCCCAAGCTGAGGCGCTGAGCTACCCACTGTTCCTCTTCAATTCATCCGCTCCTCTTCTCCGCCTGCTTCTCCGCTCTTTAATTTCAAATTCCCTGCCTTCCATTAAAAATTCGGTGCACGATAGAAAGGACGTTTGGAGTCTGGAAGAATAGGTTTCACATCTTGCAAAATATGCCCTCATATAAATTTCGAACACAAGTCCGCATAGTTTGCGCAACAATGGCGATACATAATTTTATCCGGAGATATTCCCAAAATGATATGGAATTTGGTCAAGTTGAAGAAGGAAATATGGGTGATGAAGATAATGATGATCCAGTTGATGAAGCATCCTCATCATTTTCTTCACCACGTATGAATCGTCTTCGTGATGAAATTAGAAACCAAATTGTAAGCGATAGGTTTATTTAAGCACTTCTTTGTGTTGTAATTTTTTTATTTAAGCACTTTATTTAGAAAACAACTTGTAATTTATATTTATTTTTAATTTTTTATCTCAAATTATCACATTATATATATATATATATATATATATATATATATATATATATATATATATGATTTATGCCCTTTTCAGTCATTTTCCATCTCATCTATCTTTTTAAAAGCTATGCCAAACAAGAACCCATCAAGAAAAAATCACTTCTGCCACCGCTATCCCAAACACAAATCACATCAAAAAAAGTCCATCAGAAAAAAAGTCCAGCAAGAAAAGCACATCAGAAAAAAAAAGCCACTTCTACCGCCGCTATCCCAAACGGGCCCTTAATGTTTGGTTTGAGGGAAGGAGAAGGGAGGGGAGAGAAAAAAAAAAAGGAGGGGAGAGGAAAATATGTGGGTCCCACTACACTCAATTTTCAAAAAAAAATTATCTCCTCTCATTTTTTTTCCCTCCCCTTCCCTCACTTCAAACCAAACATACCCTTAGGACCCGTTTGTTACAAAGAAAGCTTGGGGAGGGAAAGGAACTTTAGAGGAGGGAAAGGAATGGAAAGGAAGATTTGAAAGATGAGGGAATATGATTTGAGTTGTTTGGTAGGAAGAAAATGAAGAGGTGGTAGTTGGTAAGGAATTAGGAAATGTCTATTTTACCCTCAAAAGAAATTAATTCAAAATAATAAAAAATATTTTTTTGCTACAATATATTTTTAAACAATATTTTATTGTTAGGTTCGAACTTTTGAAGAAAAAAAGTTTCGCCAAATTTGAACTTTCCCGCCAAGTTTGAACTTTCCCGCCAAGTTCGAACTTCCCGCCAAATTTGAATTTCAGGGTAAATGCAAAAACCATCTTCCTGGAAGATGGCGGCTTTCCTTCCATTTTGGAGGAAAGCATCTCCCTCAAATAAGGAAAATGTCCAATTCCAGTGAGTTGCTGACTGGACTTTCTATGTAACAAACAGCCAAAATCCATGGGAAGATTGGGATCTTCCCTTTCCCTCCCCAAGATTTCTTCCTAACAAACGGGTCCTTAGTGGCAAGTTTTATAAAGAAGGAGGGAATAATACTGATCACGTGCCCGTATTGAAGAATCCTTATCCACTGTAAGGAAAAAATGTACGGGAAGACACGATCCATTTTAGGGGTAACAAGTTTAGAGTTTTGGAGGTATGGTTGTTGTAGGAGTACGAAACAGGGAGGGAGGGAGGGAAGTAAAAGAGGATGGATTGGCCGAAGCTAGGACGTCAGAATCAGAGTGAAGTGTGTGGATAAAGACAAGGCACTAATGGGAGAGGAATCTGAATTGGGTGAAAATGATATATTTGGCGTATTGTCATATCTTGGACGTGATTCTCTCGGCATTATCATTTTGCAAGCCTTCAACTACCTATAATCCTAAATATAATATCAAATTAACTGTTTTGAAGACATTAAAAAAACTAATTAAATTACTTTAAAATATTTAACCAATTAATTTAGGAAAAAAATTATAAATATCATAAATAAAATAGATTAGGATATTTTAGTTTGGACTAAATCCAACATCTAACTAATTTTTAGATTAGGGATTGGGGTCTCATTTAAAAGTGTTAAGTAACAAATCCGTTTCGGAAGTATAGGTTTTGAAGCAATATTGTCGTGAAAGTTTTTTTTTTTTGTCTTAATGTTGCATAGAAAGTTTTAAAACAAAGTAATGTTGTTTTATTTTGTTAAAAAACTAACATTGACAATCAAAAAAATTGATGTTAGACTGCCAACTTTTTAATAAAAATAGGTAACGTTGTTACGTTTTAAAACTTTCGGGGCAACATTGAAACAGAAAAAACTTTCACAGTGGCAGAATTAGGGGGCTAGGGGTGGCCTCCACCCCTAAAATTATAGACTTCAACCCCTAATTTTTAGGAAATTATATTTTATCCTCATAAAAATTTCAAATTTTCCCTTTAGTCCCTTTAAAATTTCATATGGGGACTAGAATAAAAATATTAAAATAATTATGGGGATGAAATGTAATATCATGAACATATGGGTTCTATTCTATAATTTCCCTCCTCCCCCAATTTCAATTTGTAGCCGCTATATTGCTCCTCAACGAAAACTTTTTTAGGACAAATTTACTAATTAACCTAATTTAAAATAATAAAACAAGTTGCATGGAATCAAGAACAAGCTGCAATGTTCAAACTTTTACGTAAATATTATATTTTAGAATAATACTAATGAATGAAAGTGATATTGTGGTCTGCTCAACCATGGATAATAATTGGAGTAGTATGAATTAATAACAATAAGGTAAAGAAGGTGGCATAATAAAAGTTGTCAGGGAGGGGTCCATCCATGTTGTAATTTGGGAGGAGAGTAGGATAGGATGATAAAAGGAGGAGAAAATAACAGGATGAAATTAAAGGAAGAGGATAGAGACAACCTGGAACTCAAAGAAGATTAAAATACAGTGAAGGGCTTTGCTGGGGCAAAACCAAAACTACTGGTCAAGGGCTTCAAGTGTGCAACTCAAATAATATTTACCTTCCTAAATCAGATTAGAAAAATAGATTTTTCGGTTAAGATAAATAGAAATTTAGTTGGATATTCGGTCCTAATTATAAAACCTATTTGACTTTTTTAGAGAGATTAATGAAGCTAATTAAATTGGAGTATTTTTATTTTTATTTTCAAACTATTTAGTTTGACTAATAAACTAATATATAATTTAAAGATATAGAACATATGAAATGATTAAGTAACTTATTTATCTTCCTTAATCTCTTCAAAAAAAGTCAATTAGGTCTTATAATTAGGATGAGATAGTAATAATTGACGTTTTTATTTTTTATTTTTTTTTAAAGAAGACTTAAGTGACAAGAACGCAGTCGATCACATGGGTGTAGTTGGGAAAAAAGGAAAGTAAGATACGGAAATGAACATTTGAGGGTTGTGATGGTAGGAAAAGGCGGGAGCATAAGGAAAGGGAAGAGGATGGATGGATAAGGAAGAGGCCCTGAAGAAGGAAACGTGGAGGGCAATGAAGAGGGGTGAGTCAATGAATACAAACAGAATCGTCAGAAGGATGGCTCGTAGGGCGCATGTCATGTGAATGAACCACTTCACTCCCTCCCTTATTAAAACACTCTCTCCCTTGTGTGGGTCCCCACCCCCATGCTCCTCCAAATATCTCCCTCCCTCACTTTTCTCTCCCCTCTCTGCCCTCTCGCCACCTGTCCCTCTCCATCCCCTTCTACGTTCTTCTACATTCTTCCCTTTTCTCACACGCTACTATTCCCCATTTCAGTAAATATCAATCATTTAATTTAAATTTTTACTCTTATTTATAAATCCAGTTTGACAAAAAAATTTAGTTTTATTTATAAGTCTATTTTAACCAAATAAATGAGATTGTGACAATTTGACCCATATTAATTAGGATGAGAGAGATTGGCTAGCAATGTTGAAAAAAAGAAGGAAAAAAATGAGAGAATTTTGACAATAAATTTTAAAAGATACTCATTCATAAATGAGGGTAAAATTTGAAATTTGCTCCATAATCATTGAGATACCAAACTCTCTTTGGTATGTGAGATTTAGTCAAACTGGACTTATAAATAAGACGGTATCTCATCTCATTAAATGTAAATATATCGTAGGATGTGTTCTGTTTTTTTTTTTTTTTCTCAAGGGAATCGTAGGATGTGTTCCCATACATGCCCTTGCTCATATTCCCTTATTCTTAATACTTCTCCTACTTTTTAATAAGGTATATTTATTTAATTTAATTAGGTTAGAAAATTTATTTAAGTTAGTTAATATGACATGTATTTTCTGAAATACTTTACTCATATTTCTTAATTTCCTCATTCTTTCCCTTCTTAATTATTGTTGAAAAAACATCAATAGGGGATAAATTAGAAATATATTGACAAATATGTAAATTATGTTTTATATTTAGGACTAAATTCAACTTTTCAAATATATCTTACATTAAAGAACGAAAGGAGTATAAGACATATTTAAGAAGTTTCTCTTGGTCCTAGATACAAGACATTATTTTTCATGTTTGTTAATATTTTTTTAATTTACGCTTATTGATATTCACTAAACAACAATTAAGGGAGAAACAGAATGAGAAAATTAAGGAACGTGATTAGGGTATATTAACTAACTTTTTTAATCTATATAGATTAGGTAAATATATCTTATATTAAAAATTAAAAAAATATTTCCAAATGAAGACACTGTCGAGGTTCGCTCCAAGTGCAAATTACTCTGGCCCTGGCTGCTCTCAACGCCGATTTTTTAAGCTTACTTTAATTAACTAGTACAGAAATTTGTGCGCTAAATTTAAGGGAAAATCTATACAGGGGTTCAATTAAAGCCTAAAATTTTAGAAAAGACCCCAACAACTTTCACATACCAAAAAGGGCCCTAGGGTATTTTCTGAGATTTTTCATTAAAACGTTAGTTGTTAATCTGATTGATTTAGTTGTTAACCGGGCTGATATTGTTGTTAATGTGACTGATTTAGTTATTAAAATATTGTTGTTAATGCCACTGATTTAGTTGTTAACGGATATTGATTTTGTTGTTAATGTGGTTGTTTTAGTTGTTAACGTTTATACCAGAAAAGACTCTATGACCTTTTTTAATATGTGAAAGTTGTTGGAGCCTTTTTTGAAATTCTAGGCCTTAATTGACCCCTATGAATTTTCCCATAAATTTAATATTGAATGAATTATTTTATTTTTTAAAAAAAAATGGGAAAAGGGTGAGTCGTTGGTTTGACTTGGAGGAAGGAGGAGACTAAGGGGGAGAGGTCACGTGAGCAGGGACACATGGCCTTAAGGGAGGACGCCATGAAGCGGTAGTCTCCGACAAAATAGAGCAAACACGCCGTACCATATTCTTTAAAAAAAATAAAAGAGATCTTGTTCCCCGAGGATCCTCCCCCTGATTATGATATATGTACGGATATCACTCCACCGTCCACGTGTCCTCCCATTCTTTTCTGTCCTTCCCTCTTCCCCCGCCCTTCTCCCACCTGGCTCCCCCTCTCCCTCAAGATTCGCGTGACTCTCTCCGCTCCTCCTGCGGAGAGACTCACGCCGTACCATATTTCTTTCTTATACACTCCCTCTAGTCTTTATTATATGGCACCAACTAACAAGTTTATTTAGTTCTTTTTATAAGGCATTTGCTTGTTTCCAACCAACTAACAAGTTTATTTGGTACTTTTTATAAGGCACTTGCTTGTTTCCAACGAGCATTGATTATTTTTTTTCATGTCTACCTCTAATTAATAAAGGTAATGGGTGAAAATAATAATTAATATAATATTAGAGTTTAGTGGAATTAGTAGGGCTAATATTAGAAATTATCTAGATTCTAGGACAATTTTATTGACTTTAACTACTTTTATTGGTTTGTGAAAAAAATTAGTTGGTATCTATAAGGATAAGAGGGAGTACATACACGATTACGAACATGATCCACGATGACTCACTCTCACAAGTCACAGCTCATTTTTTTCCCTATTTACTCGTACGCTCAATAGGAATTTTTGTCAATAATATAGATAATTCCAAATTCAAAAGAGCGAAAACTCTTAATTTATACTCTGAACATCGAAATGGATTGCACCCTTGACAAAAATAAAAAAACATGAGGCATTTTAAAAAGACATATTTTTTAATAAAAATAAATAAATAAATAATTTTTATATTTAAGGTGGGATGAAACACAACGTTTTTGTTAATGTCTTTTTAGTCAGGAAACTATTTTCCTCCACTCACGTCGTCCTTTTCCTTTCGTTGGGCCACTCTATCTTCGTCACTGTCACATAATCCCACACAGTGTAATTTTTTGTTGGTCAGACAACTTCGCGTAATTTATGGTGGTTGAATTTGTGGCCATTAGTGTGAGTCAATTATCACGTTGAAACCAAAGCCAAGGATGGAATCCGCAAAGCTATACATGACAAAGACAGTAAAAACAAATAAGGGCTCACCCATTACGATTAGCAAAATCTTCTTGTCAAGTCTTGTTTGGAATTATAATTGGATATGATTTACGGTATATAATGTAAATATGTGATAGAAATTTTATCTCGATTTACATAAATAAGTGTTTTTGGGGATGTTTTGTTTTTCATTCTTATATTCGAATTTCAAGTTATATTCATATAGTTTTTTATAGACTCAAAATGTACAAAGCCTTTTTATGATCTCCAAGACGTACAATATGATATCTTTTTAAAGGCCTACATTGTAAGTAGGCTTTTAAAAAAGCTTCAAGCCCGACTAGGTTCTATGAAGGCTCAAGCGTGAGCCTAAAAAAAAATCTTGAATTCAAACTCAGGCCTTCTGCCTCCATTACAGGTTTAGACCTGTTTAATCAAAGCCTGACCTATTTCCATACCTAATTAGGGGATATGGTAAAATTGGTAGACGCTATGAATTTAATTGGTTTGAGCCTTGGTATGGAAACTTACCAAGTGATAACTTTCAAATTTAGAGAGACTCTGAAATTAACAATGAGTAATCCTAAGCCAAATCTTATTTTCTGATATTGTAATTAATAGATAATAATAGTGGGAAAAACTATGTTACCAAGTCAGGCCAAAACAAACTATACGTAGTGATAAGGAATAAAAGAGTTTAAGTCTTAATCTTCACACTTTACTCATTTGGAAATCTTAACTTGTACTCAGAATGGCAGCACAACACCATGCAAACCACGTAGAAGATCCCAAATCTGAGATTTAAATGTAATGATAGGTAATTTGCACATTAAATTTAATTCGTTAGTTTAATTAGAATTTAATCTCTACCAATAGAGGCCTGTAACACCCCAACTTTCAAAAGCAGTATAATTTTTTTTTTTCCATTTAAAATCATCAGAGTAGAGCATTTGAGCGGAAGAGTAACTGATATATATTTATAAACTGCCGTAAGTCTGGCTGGTTACAACAACGGACAAGAATCGAGTATTTCAAAACAAGATAATAACAAAGGGAAGGCTTCCACAAACATCGAAAGGAAGTCTTCACTGGAACATCTACGCGAGCCGCTTGTCTCTCTCCTCGGTCCCTGGTCCTCCTGAGCTTGACGCTATGTTAAGAGCCGAGATCCGCACCGATCTCGTGTAACGGTAACCTCATATTTACATACACAACATATGGACCACATACAATCATATCAACAACAGTATATGTGCACTCATCGCCCAAAAGCATGCATACATATATCGCCCAATAGCATGTATACATATATCGCCCAAAAGCATGCAGCTTTACTTTAAAACTGGTGCTTTGGACGTAAAACAATAAACGTCTGTTTGACAACAGAACGACAAAGAAATCAGAGTTTCGACGCCCTATAATAGTAATATCACTTTTATTAGTGATTTGGTACTATATCTCGGCATTTTGGGTAAAAATTACCATTTTGCCCTTCTACCCCTAATCCATGAATTTCGCAAAGATTTCGTTACTCTGACAAATTTTCTTCCCGAAATTTTGCCAGAACTTCGATGCAACTATGATTTTCGAAAATAATGACTAAAATAGCCCTCCCATATGATACCCAATCATACTTGAAATTTAAAGGCTATTCAAACAAATTCTACCCTTACTTTTGAAAAAACTGCGAAAGCTTCAACTTTTCGGCGACTCGATTCCTACTATGTTTATACCTCTGCATATTTTTTCAACGCAAACAAGGCTTAAAACAAGTATAGAAATATTGTCACCTACTTCCTAAATCTAACTAACAATTCTACTAACTACCGAACTAAAGACTAAAGACCGAAAGACTTACCCGTTGAAGACTTCGCAATTTTCCCAGGCTTCTCTCTCTTCTTTCTCCCTCTAGATTCGAAAATCTCAAGAGGAAATGGTGTGAAAAACCAAAGGGAGGGGTGGGGTATTTATAGAAATCTGGGGTGGCTTTCTACTGATCGGATCAACTTTGTGAGGAGTGATCTCGGGTCGTCCAAAGCAACTTTTCAAAAACCCTCTTTTTCCTTCTTCCCTTTCACACTTGGCCGAAATTCAGGCCCAAAATAAAGGTTTTGGCCAATGGGAGGTGGCCATGTGTCACCTTCCAGAAGCTTTCAGACCGATTTCTCCGATCGGTTCAGATTCGCGTGATTTCGGAGAAATCTCAAAATTCTGATTCATATCTCTGAAAACATATTCTCACTTAGTAGAAATGTCCAATTTAACCTATATTTTGATTCCATATAGGGCTCCAACAAATCCAATTGAGTCTTTCTCGAAAAATGTGTCCGAACGCGTCCTGGTTTCGTAACGCATTTCGAAATCACCAATCTCTTGAAATAATTCACTGATTCCAAATATGTCCATGAAAATTCCCAATTCTTTTCCAAATATCACAACATAACCTTTTTGTCCTCTTGGCTATCTGGCCTTTTCTCAGAATTTCCCTATTTCGTCTTATTAGGAAAAAGCACAAACGGCCTCAGAATTAACTTCCGGAAGAGTTTAACGGAAGATAAAAACCCACTGATCAATATTCTACCTTGACTTTGGAATTCCCATTCCTAGATCTCTAGATAGGATCCGTTTCCTAATTTTAAAATTACTATTCACCATTTTTACTTTAATTAATTATATTATTAAAATACTTGCAACTTGCAAAAATTATTTTTCATTTCATTTCCATTTTTTTTTCTTTTTTTTTCTGCCCATTTTTTATTTATTTCGTTTTTATTTATTTTATTTTGATTAATTATTTAATTAATTATTTAATTAATTAAATAATTATTTTTACATAATTTTTACATTGATAATTTTCTTAATTATAACACCTCATTACCTCATAACTTTTATACTGACACATTTGTTTCCATGTGTTACAGATTATCTTAGCATTTACGGGGGTATTACGGTCAATTCCTTACTTTTTGAGTATTCTTCTACAATTTCTCCAAGTTTGTAACTTAATAAATTACCTAAATTAGGGACAATATCCTTCCCTATTTTAAATAGATTTTTACTTGCCTCTTTTATAGCTTTCACAGGGTATTTATAACACATAATGTATTTAGGGACCTATTTGCAAATTTTCAAACGTCTTAGGGACCTAATTGCAAATTATCCTTTTTCAAGGGAAATTACCCTAACAACATGGTAAACCCAATACAAGGTGTTTGAGACCTCATATTCACCTATTTTCAATAGGTATATTTCCCAATTTTTTGATATTTACCCTAAGTGTGATTTTTAGGGTATTACAAGGCCGGTGTATGACCCTAATGAAAGGTTGGCTTAAGTACAAAATCTCAACTTATAAATGAGATACCACTACGTATTTCTGTAATCGCTCTTTAAATCTGAAAGCATTTCTGACTCTAATAATAAGCCACTAAAACTTAACTCATCTGAGTAAATGCGGAGAAAGATTTGAAGAAAACAGGCTATAATTAGACTAGACAAAAATCGAATTTACGTGTTTATGAGGCCATTGACTAATAATAAGTAGTAACGCATGGATAACGGGAAAGAGTGAGTAAAAGCAAAATTAAAGGAGGCCAAGTAGGAGTAGGATCTTTCAAGGCTGCTAAGAGATGAGGTGGGGAGTAGACTTTTGAGGGCGATCATATATAATATAGTGTGTGATGCACTAACCAGAAAGCAATCAATGAAAGCAATCAATCTCATTGTGTGGCTGTCAACGTTAATGGGATTGGCAATATCTACCCTCCCCTTCCTTCAGATAGCGATTGACCCTCAACCATAATCACCTACGATCACTCCCACCTAAGATTCCCTCCAATCTCATATCATAATCACACAAACAATTAACTATGTTTCAAGATTCAACGCTTCCCCTTTTGATCCAACTTATTATTGATTCCTTGGGTCCTTAATATAAAGTATACTTCTTCCGATCAAAATTTTACACTACAAACTTTATAATTAGGACTGGCCGGGGTACGTAGTAGTATTTAAGATTGATCTTAATTCTAAATATAAGACAAAAATTTTATAGTAGTCAATCTTTTTTTAATTTATTTTTAGTGATGCTCCCTCAAGAATGATCAATGAGGAGAGGGAAACAAAGAATTAAGAAATATGACTAGAATGTTTTAGAAAATATATATCATATTAACCAATTTTTTCAATTTAATTAGATAAATATATCTTCCATTAAAGGTTGGATGAGTATTATGTTTCAATATATGTATATGGTGACATTTATTCTACACTAGTTATTTTTTAAATTGAAATCATAAATTGACTAGACTGCATTAAACTTTACTGGACTCATAATCAATGATAAGGGAAAATAATCCCAACAAAAAAAATAATATCAGTATAGTTATTTAGCTTGTTAATGACAAGTGAAATAAATATCATTAATAAATTATGAGACTTTTCTAATATTAATTTCTTTAATTGAGACTTAATTAGCGTGATTTCCCCCAATCATAGCCATGTGCAAACAGTCTCGTTAGCATTTTAAAATTAATTAATAAAACCCCCTTCAACTATTAAATCATATAATGTAGGAAAGGCTTTTGTATGCATATAACCCCTCGAAACGTTGAGTTAGATGCAAATAAATCCCTTAAACTCCAAGTCATTCGCAGATCATTAAAAAATGAACAAAGTTACTAATATATGAGTTATTTGCATTAAAAAGGTTCAGGAATGTTTATAGAACTTCTAGGTTACGGAGGTTACTTATATATAACAAAGTTCATGAGTGTCTTGTAAGATTTTAGGATAACAAATTTATAAACTCATGTTTCGTTTTCTTGTTTGTTTTTTTTGAGAAAATGATCATTTATACATCATTACAAAAATTATACTCCCTCCAGTCCTAATTATAGGACAACATTTGAGAGTTTGTTTTGGTCCTAATTATAAGACAACATTCTAATTTTTGTCAATTTCTTCCTAAAATGAAAATGATCATTTATACATCATTAATTTAAAAATCCCTTCAAAATTATACAATTAGAGTTAATACAATATGGTCTAAAAATGGGGAATATTAGACTAATGAACTTTATTCACGTTGAGTGATGAGATCAAGTAATTGAAATTATTTAATTTTGAAAGCCTTTAAAATAGAGCTGATGGCATGAGATTGAGAATTGTAAAATGTTTTTTTTTTTTTTTTTAATGTTAACAATAGTGTTTGTGGTGGTGATTAAACTTGAAGATTGAAGGGTGATGAGGTGGCATCGGCATGTACCCCAATAGTTTGGGAGATGGGAGAGTGTTGACTATGGAACTAAGAAAACAAATGTTTAATTATATGAAAAGAAGTGGGCGAAATTTTATGGTACGAGGATGTGAAACGTGTCCCACCCTAAAGTGGCAATGTCCCTCTCTTTTGTTTAATTATTAGGGGATCTTTCGCATGAGGAAAAGCCTACATACTAATCTGGGTCTTTCAATTACCACACACATATAATATTATTAATCTGTTTAATAATGTACAAAAAAAATATGTTTAATACTCTCATCATATATGTATAGTTATGGAACACTTCTTTTAATTTAAACGCAAACGTCCACATCACTTACAAGCTTGATTTTGATGTGCAAAATCATCAATAATCACCTAGTGAAAAAATATCAAAAACAGACACAGCCTTAAACATTTACATATATAAGAAACAATGCCAACATTTTATTGTACTACATGACTGAATCGCATCTTTCCTGTGAGTATTAAGAAGATGCCTGAAACATAAAATAAAATATGTTTTGGTGTAGAACACAGATGTCTAGCCTCAATAGACTAATATGTTTATGTCGGACCAAGAGGATTCCCCAAGATATCTATAAGGCATATACCAAAGAGAATATCAGATGACTCTCCAAGATATCTATAAGGTAGATATCAAAGAGAGCAATGGATCACTGTGCACAAGAATGACGTTTAGCCAAAAAGGGGTGGGGTGTGTGCACAGTGAGGCTGAATAGTAAATAGAATGAATAAAGAATATGTACCTTTTAGGTTAACCTCCTATTTATAGAAATTACTTTAGGGCTTGGACCTTAGGCTTTGTGCGCCTCCTGGCCCATGCTTCCTGCCACCTCATATACAAGTTAACTCCTTGATTATAGGCTGATTGGAATCCTCCTTCATTATGGACAGATTCTGGAAGGGTTTTTCCCTTGTTGGGCCTTTTTGGTGAATGGGCCTCTTATATGAATCCATAATAGTTGCCCCCAGCTCAGTAGTTCAGGTCTTTGGGTTACCGGGATGCATTCGTTGTTTATCTCAGGTCTTGTTTCCGAGTTGCCTGGGGTGCATTCGTTACCGATCCCGTGTCTTGTTTCCGAGTTATTTGAACTTTTATCCGAATTTTGATGATCCTCGAATTTACTTGTGTTAAAGTTGAGAATTGCCCCCAAATGTATAATCCAGGTTAGTTCACTTCGATTTTCGTTCCTGTTCATGATTGTTTGGATTTCTCGTGCATCAACTTCTGGGATCCCGAGGTTCCCCCCAATCCGAATTAGCATGAGCAGGAATCCGCTGGTCGTTCATGTACTGTCCGACTGACTATAGTGATCCCGGCTTTCAATGACGTGTGATCACTAGACCGGGATGGAATTTGAGCAGTCGCGTACGTTCAAGTAGGCTTTCGTTTCCATTTCTCATCTAATCATGACCAATTAACAGTTGGCCACTCTCGACTGCCAAAAAGGAAAACCGCCATGCTTGGTCGTTTGGCATATTTGTGCGCATTAAATGCACACATCACTTCGCACATGCCATCATCGCTTTTTTGAATAAATTGTCTTTTTTACCCTTGACTCTTTAAATTTGTATCCTCAACGGATACGCTTATAACTTCGCCTTTCCCTCCATTTTTCACACTTCTTGCACTCCCTATTTCCCTTGCCTCCACAGAAACCTTTCACTTTCTCCCGAGAACTGCCTTTGTATGATCCTCCAGTCCGCCATTTTAGTTCCTTCAATCTTTCTAAAATCAGGTATTCTCATTGCTTCCTTCTCTTTTTTTGCTTTCGCTTTACTTTATCTACTTTTGTTCTTGCTTCCTCGACTGTGCTTGTCGAAACCTTATTTTCTGGTTTTCTTGGTAGGCTTTTAGTGTTTCTGAGTTTTCTGGATAGGTGATTTGGGCTTTAAAACCCTTTTCCTTTTTGGTTCTTGCCTTCGAACTTCCAGCATCATGCTCATCCATTTCTCCCCCATTTTAACCAAACACATTTGCATTGGGAGGCTGTAATGACCTTTTAGGTAATTCCTCTCTAAGCCCAAGAGGTTGAAGCAGTTGAATTGAGCCATCCCCATAATCTTTGAATCTTGGTGGATTTTCTGGAAAATCCACGGGTAAAGGTACTCCTTTCCCTTCTTCAATTCATGGGAAAAAGATTCCAGAAGAGGAATATGAAGTACTTCAACGACTTCCTTTCGAAGCACGGTATTTGCTCTGGGGAATTCCCCGTACCGAAGAAGAGAAGCAAGAGGCATTGCTTCGCAAATCCCGGGGTAATGGGAGTAGACAAAGAGCGCAAACACAACAGCATGAGAACTGTGATTCTAACATAACTGATCCGGGATCCCTTACTTGACCACCCAAAATTTAGAGCCGGGATCATGACACATATATCCCAGCTTCTCGCCTCTCCCAGCCAAAAAGGTATACACCAAGCTAGATCGGGATCCCATCCAGGGAACGTCAGTGATCCGTACGATGATTGTTGTTATTTAAGCATTGATCTCGTCAATAGTGGCCGTGGCTCAAAAGCCGAATCGATTTTGGCCTCTTGTCGGCATAAACTAATTTCTAAAGCCACCCTAGCCTCTGGAAGCCAGAATCATCCCGACCTAGAAACTTTCACTTTGCCATGCAATAGCTCTTTTGACTGAGGCATATCTTCTGCATCTGATTTCTACCTTTTTATTATAGGTATAGGATGAGTTCGCCTTCCTCACACCATACCGATAGATCGATGTTTGGTGAGTCAAGCTCCATAAATCCTGCCAATGCTATACTGGACGTGGGTCCATGGGTCACTGATGGGGTGCTGCATACTAAGTCCACGCTGACTGCGGCCGAACTTGCCAAGCTCCTTGTTCGCGATGGAGATTATTACATCCGCTGTCTAACCCTGGATTATGAATTTGTTTGCTCCCACCGGGAAAGGGATGACGATCCAAATTTCTTCTTCTTCTGCCGGGATTTGATTTCCCAGCTCCATATTCGGTTCTCGTTTACCGAGTTCCAAATAGACCTCCTAAATCATATTCACCTTGCTTATTCCTAACTTCATCCTAATGGTTGGGATTTTGTTACCACATTCGAGAATTTTTGTAGGTCTAACCACCTAGTTTGTGCCATCTCGATTTTATTTTATTTTTTCACCATCCATCAAGCCTGTGTGGGGAAAGAACCCCCAAATAGAAAAGGTTGGACCTTGCTCCGGGGTGCCTTGACCGTAAACTTTTCAACGTTTTCACTTAATCTTTCAAAAACTTTAAAACTGGCTTCTTCAAGGTTGCTGCCCAGCCCTGACAACAACCTTGGTTCCTTAAAACACTTGAGTCCCGGGATATGGAAGGGAGATTCCCCTTGTATTGGACTCGGGACCATAATTTATTTTCTATTTCCTCCTACCGCTCTCTCCAAATGGGGTTTTTCGAATTCAAAACCAAAGCAGTATCGTTCATATTTAAACATATCAAGGACCATGGCCCCGTTAGCTCAGCCGACTACATCCTTCAACCTTAGGATGGGATGGGTTCAACGATGAGTATGACTTCATATTTGTACTTTCCAGTCTTGTGTTGTTTCTTGTTGGATGAATCACTAACCTTTGTTTTTGATTTGTAGGCCCGCGTATGGTCGACCGTCCTATCATGCCGCTATGAAAGGCCACAAGGCTTCAAACGCGGAGGCTCACAGAAAGCAAACAGCCCTAGAACATGGAACGAGTAGCCTAGTGATCTCGGCTAAGAGGTCAAAAATTGGCTAGGCGATCCCGACCCCAAAGTCCAAAGAGCTTTTGGCCTCTGGTGCCCCATCCACTACACCGGAAGTCCCTCTTGCTTCTGCTTCTTCTCAGGATCCTCCTCCTCCGCCGCCACCTGTTGGGCTTCCCCGCGGAATCATCTGGAACTATGATGTACCTGATGAACTCAGCGCTACTATTTGTCGTAATTTTCCCTCTCGGATGAATTTCTCAATAGTATCCCGGAGATCCCAGCATGCGTCCAGAGTGTGTCCTAATCCATCCTGAAATGCACAATACCGGGATTGGTCTGCGCCGGTTCTATTATAGGAGGGCCGAGGTCGTTCCACTTTCTGCATCTCGGTCAGGGCTACCTCCCTTCAAACTTGGGACCGCGAGATATTCAGGGGAATGTACTTATCATACTTCCCTTTTGCTTCATACCTTTCACCTCGGGATTTACTATTCGAGTTTCTTTCATGGAAGTCTGGCTTACGGCTCTTGGATTGTTCTTTGCCTCTCGGAGGTGGGCTCTTCCTCTTTTCCTTTCCCAGAACGTTAACCATCTCCATCTGCTCCACCTCCAAATATTTCTTCGACTGAGTTCTAAAGTCAATCAGACTTTGACGGGATTTTTAAAGAATGAATGTGCCAGTTGAGATGATGCATCCAGGCCGGGTACGAGTAAGTGCACATGCATACTCTCTGATAGTCCTCGTAATTGCAGAGCCACATCTTTAAATCGATCCAAATATTTCTGGAGCGTTTCTCTGGGTTGCTGCTTAATCATTACGAGAGCGTACTCAGACTTTAGATGCTTCTTACTAGTCACAAAGTTCAATTCAAACTTCTCCCCCAAATCTTCAAAACTCTGGATGGAATTTTCCGGTAAAGTATGGAGCCATTTTTGTGCAGCTCCTGCCAGTGTTGCGGCAAAAATCCGAGGAACGATGGGCCCTAGCAATCCTTTTACAAACATGAGCAATTCAAAAGTATCAAGGTGGGATCTCAGATCCTGGCTTCCATCGTACTTCGGTAGGTCTGCCAAATTGAAATCATCTGGATAAGGCGCATTCACGATTTCATCAGAGAAAGGACTATTGTTATGTCCCCTAGTGTATTTCATTTTATACTTTCCTAAAAAGTTTGTCGTTCAGGGTATCTCATCCCGGCTTTGATCTCTTGTAGCCGGATTGTTCTCAACACGTGGATTCAGTAGTAGAGAACCCGAACCCTGGACCTCAGTTTCTTTGCCTCGAGAAGTTCCTCTGGCACCAGCTTGGCCAGATCTCGGTGTCTCAACCACCTTTTGTTTCCCCTGGCTTTGCTCACCCCAGTCTCCTGTATGAGCCGGGGTTTCAATTTGTCTTAGATGTTCTTCCAGCAACTGTATTATTTTGACACTTTCTTGCCTCTGGATGTCATTGCGGTGCTCCATCTCCTCCATCCATCTTATCATGGAACCCACAGTGTTTTGCAAAAGACGAATGTTTGGATTTTCGACTGGTATTTGCTAAGGCAGATTCAACAGGACTTGTTGGATCACCGGGTTATGATTATTTGCCGCTACTGCTGAAGAAGAGGTCGTATCAGACATATCTTGAGCTAGAGGCACAACGTTAAAGTCTGGAACGATTGCATTCTCTGGTTGCAACTGATGCTGGGGTATTTGCTCCTCGGGTTGGGGCTGCTGCTCCTGATTGTACTGTAGTTGATTTACCCCCTTCTCAATTTGGGTTCCTGGGTAGGGGAACCTGACTGCTGCTTCTAGTTCCAACCATCATTGGTCACGAGAATCGAAATTTATAGATCCCCACAGTTAGCATCAATGTTCTGGTGTAGAACACAGATGTCTAACCTCAATGGATATCTTGGGGAATCCATAGCCACGTGGGAGACTCTTCCACCATAGTCAGATACGCGACGTGGGTTGGATCCAGATTAGTCAAGGCGAAGCTTTGGATACCGGATAAACAAAAAAAAAATAGAGTTGGTCTAGTGACATAAAGTTCCGCTATATATTATTCTCCTCAAGTTTGAGTCTAAGAAGAGCCACCTGTGCTAAGAATAGCAGCTATTTACATTGGAATAGTCAATTCTTCATATTTATTAATTTGGTAATATGATTCGGGAAAAAGGGCTGGACTGGTATAAAAAAATATAGCACTGATATATATGATTGACAAGATGTGGGGCATGACATGGAGGCTTTGTTGATGACATTATGTCGACCACTTTTTGATATATAGATCCAGAGAACTGCTTATTATTAATCAAAAAAATTATTATGCTGATAACCTTTTTATTAATTATTAATAAAACGAATCGTATTGATCTGGAAAGGTGTTTAAATATATAATGTGCGCATGCATATTTATTATGCTTGAGCGAATGGTGGGGTACGCTTTAATTTCCAAATATGTATGAACTGGATTCCAGTTTTATGCTTTAAAATTGACGTGGAGTAGTAGTTTTTTTTCTTTCCCAGGTATAAAAAATTAAAGAGAAGTGCAGTGTGATAAATTCGTAAATTTATGCTGCTTTCAGTCATCAACGAAGAATTGGAATAAAGAGGTGAGAGAATAAGAAGAAAATGAAAAACATAGAATTATATTTCCACTTCCCACCTTCCAATTCCATCGTTATCATAATTACACTTCCAAACTCCGTATAATTAACCACGTTTTATCAATCTCTTTCCACTTACCAAACAAAAATGATTTCCGTTATGAATCTTCACGTTCACCCTTTATGCCCAGGAGAAGTGGCCCTCCCAGAAATGATTATCAGAACCACGAATTCAAGGTTTGTTTTTTGCAGTGTAATTAATTATTTGCTCGGATTTAATTAATTAATTTCCTTCGTTCAGTACTCACGTTTTAAACAATGTTTGGATATCCACGTACTGTATCTCTCGTCCGCTCTAAAGATTCCTTTTATTTATTTTATTTCTTAATCGTACGACGATTAGTCTCGAGTCCAGAACTGGATTTTGGAAATTTACAAACTTCAACATGATCATTATTTCTCGTGTTGAATCGAACATGGCATCCATGTGGAACATGCCACCGCCGGCCTCCAATTACTCGTTTTAATTTTTTGAGTAAATACCTTTTTGGTCCTGACAAAAAATACAGACCCCATTTTTTATCCCTCACAAATTTCTAAAAGATTTTTTTAGTTCCATAAAAATGACGAATAAAAGTCATTTTTTTGTTAGGGACTAAAATGGGGTCCGTGTTTTTTGTCAGTGACCAGAAAATGTATTTACTCTAATTTTTTTCACATTCAAATGGCTTTTCAACTGTAAATAAGCGTAATTGACCCTTTATCTCTACTTTATGTTTTTTGTTAAATACAATAATTATTTGAATAAAATAAAAATTCTATTATCGTAAAATACTTAAATAATTTTGAGTTAACAACTCTCTCTCTCTCTCACCCCTACCCAACTTTTTATGCTATTTTTATATTTTTCATCTCTCTGTCTTTTAACCCTGTCCGTGCTCATCTTTAGATTGTAATTTACAAAATATTGAGGAATTTAAAATCTTTATGTAACCATCCGTATACTAGAAAACAAGCCACGTTCATCAAAACTATAAGGAAGCCATCTTTTTTTTTTTAAGGAGTGGAGGAAAATGAAAGGGATGTTGAAAACATCGATATTAGCTTATTAATGAAGGAGTACTTAAGCTTGAATACGAGTTCGTCAATTATTGTCCTTGCAGACTAAAAAAATATAACCCATGACTTCGATCGCCACGCACACTTGGCTACCTGTTCTTGCTTCTTAATACAATCACACACACGCACACACAAATAAATAAATCTGATAGCTCTTATATGTGTTTGTGTGTATATAATTTTTATTTTTTTGCTAAGCATATGTATTAGTTATCTTCTTATTAAAGACAATCATATTTGAGGTACTGTTGGGTACTAAAAATGAACACCTTTTCTAATGGGAATTCAAACTTTACTCCGTGTCATGTTGTGAGGAACTAACCCTTTTCACTAGACCTAACCCTGTTGATATATATATCTTTTAGTCGTGATATTAATTAACTGATTCTAAAGGCTGGTTGTCGTTTGAGTTCCATCTGTCATCTTAATATCTTTATTTTATATCCAAAAAGGGGTAGTGTACACTACACATTTTATGTTCAATCAAATATATATTCACGCCAACAGGTGGCCCTCAAAACATGGTGAAATAAAGTTTGAGTTCCCGATGTAATATATAGTGGCGGACGCAGGTATATGACTTGGGGGGTAAGTGCCACCCCTTAAAATGATATGTTTTTTTTTTTTAAATGATGACATTGTAATTATTTTTATTGTAATATACTTTTGTTATTAAAATATATGTGCTTGAACTTATTTAGTGCTCAGGCCAGCCATGCTATTTTTAACAGCACTTTTGCTATTTCTAACCGTATTTAGCATTGTTTTTCCATTTATATTATTTTATTTTTTAATATATTTAAAAAAATTCTTTTAAACCCCCCCAAATTGTGCCCCATTCGTAAATTTCTAGATCCGCCCCTGGTAATATATATTTATATTTGATATTCAACAATATCTCGAATAGGATTATCTCTCATTGAAAATATATGTGCCTAGCAATATATGTATATATTTACAAATGCATACATACAGTATTATGCACAATACTTTTTTTAACCTAAATGCACTATACATAATATAGCAAATTAGATTGTAGTGAATGAACTTCTTGGTGAAGTTCTAATGTGTTTGAGTATTTTTAGGTTTGTTTGGGATAACGATGATAGAAGCAACTTATTTAAAATCTAATTTTTTACAGAAATAAGATAGGATAAAAGTTAGATTGTTAATGTGATTTATGTTTGAAATGACGGTCGGAGAAGTTTATAAATGCGTTTTTGTTTGGATGATTATTTAGAAAGTCAGTTGGAATAGAAAATGACTGAAAATAACATGAATCTTATCGAATATTACACACACACACATATATATATATACATATATATATATATATATATATTATATATATATATACACATATATATATATATATTAGTCGTTTATATTGTGATAAATTTGATAAGAAAAATTAAATTATTATTTAAAAAAATAAAAAAATCTCAAGTAAGCAACAAGTCACTTTTTAATGATAAATTCATTTGAGACCGCCGTTGTCCCAAACGATTTCATCGGACTTAAAATTACTATGCATTGAGCTTTCTCCTTCACCGCTATGACTGTTTACCTTCTTGGCATTTCAAGTTTGAAACTATCCTTATTGCCCATCACCTTGTTTTGTTTGGTATGCTGTGAGAAGGAACAAATAGTAAACAGTATAATTAGGCAAAAGTTGATGTGACGTGTTTCCTGGTCAACATCGTAGGGAGAAATCTGGTGAGGCAAAATCGTGATAATTTCAAATATTCGAGGCGGAATGGGAATCACATTCAAAGTAGTACTCATGAACTGGAGAGTTTTGATATTTTGTCGTGGCTAGCAAGATTTGACTAAGCAGCATTTATCTATTCAGGGGAAAAAGCTCCAAGCAGTCTTCACTCCTAAGAGGGGAATCTCACAGACTGGGATAGTTAGAGGGAGAGAGAGCAATATTAGGAATAGTCGGCCAAAAATAATAAAAAAAAAGGAATAATATGGAACGTACTTTTAGGGCAAGGAATTAAGTAAATATGGGACCCTCATGCTTCTCCAAAACCAAGAAGGTTATCATCAACGCATATATAGAGGAGCCCTGTTCTGCAACTTGCTCGTGCAGCTACATTATTATATTATATAGTGCTATAATAATAATAATTAAAAAAAAAAAGATACTGCTTCCATATATATAGTATTGCTTCAACTCTAAAACAAATCCAGATCCATGTGGATCCTCTCTTCTTTATAGTTTTTGCCTTGTATTTTAAGATAGAACCTGTAAAAGGACGAGAGAGGATGAGAGCCTTATCCAAGAGGATTGCTCATTATACCAATTAATAATAACCCATCAACTTTTCCCCATATTCGAGCTTGAGCTAGGTAGGCCCCACGTGGTAGAGTAAGGACTGGTGGGTTAAAATTTATTTATTTAAAGGTGAGTGGGCTAGGGAAGATGGGCCCAGGGTAGGTATTGGTGTGAGAAAGAAGTAGTAATCATGGGGTGGCGCAGTACAATAATGAGAAACCTAACTGGGAAAAAAATTGAGTGACTCGGTTTGGGAACAGGAGGGCTATGGGCTGGACCACTCTGGAATTTCCTGTTCGGTCGAAGCATGGTTCGGTTTATTGGGATCATATAGGACGGCTATATATAGCTTACACGAAGCCCAGTTTCGGATTTTTATTATTGTGGCCTGCTCTGACGATTCTACCCTCTTCATTAGGGGATTGTGGGTTGTGTTTGAGACTTTGAGCACATCATGATCAGCACTATCTTGGGAATAAGTAGGGTTCGTGAGAATGGTGGCCACCAGCCATAAAGGCTTGAGCTTTAAGGAGGAAACATAGGAAGCAATAGATCGCTGTAATTATAGGGACAGGGTTTGGACATAGTGTGGGGTATGATTAACCTTATGGATAGAGGTGAGATCAACTAACAGCGACCAGTGGTGGAGGGGTCGGTTTCTTTGATCATCCTCTTCTTAACATCCATTATAATCTTTAAATAATATATGTCCCATCAAATTTGAAATGTCACAAAATTATTTTGATTTTTCTCTCATTTTTTCAATCAACGGTCCAGTTGAGTTCATTAGAAATAAGGAGAAAAAGAGATCATCAGAGAACATGCTTCCATGATGGAAATGGATGCTGAATTTGGTGTGAGTTTTTGACCTCTTTTGCTTAGTTTTACATTTTTTTTTCTGTTATGTTCCTCTGTTTTTGTATAGGAATGGTTCGTTTAATTTTAGGCAGTTAGCGAAATTTTTATCATGATCAAGCGATTGCAATGGTGGGTATTGCCTCGTTTTCTTTTATTGACACTGGTGATTATTGGTTTGATTAAAGTGAACCAAGTACAGGTAAGGTAGGTCTGTTATTATGAGGAAACCAGGCCACAAAAGCAAGCACGCCTCTTTGTTTAGGTTGCTGGTGAGGTTGGGCATAGTCCACAAGGGGCCTATTCAATACTTTATCAATTAAACCAAACTTGTACCCGTACACTCTCTGCTCAGTTTCACCCCTAAAATAGTACATACTTTAAGGTTCATAGTTATCCAAAGTTTCAATAGTGTATTTTTTAGGTTTGAATAAAATAGTGTGTCTTTAATCTAAACATTTTTGTGTGAGTTAATTATCAGATTGAAATCCAAAAAGTAAGAAAGTGAAAGTTTCAAGCTTCCAGATGTCTGAACAGGAAATATATAATTTAAATTTATTTATTTTTTGGTTGCCCATCCGGTTCAGCAAAGCTTCGCCCTGACTAATTCAGATCCGACCCGCTTCGCGCACCTGGCTATGATGAGAGAGTCTCCCAACGGAGCTTAAATTTATGGATAGTCTTGGAGAATTCATTTCATGGAAATAACACAAGTGGGGAAACAGCAGGGTCAAGGTCTCGTAAGCTGATCAAAGGCTTTGCCCAATAAAAAGCGGATGAGATAGAAATGGTAAGGACCAATCAGCCAGAAATAAAGCCCAATAAGAGGCATGACCTAAGGTAAAAAACGTACCCTCAATTTTGGTTCTCAACTTCACTTTCTAGGAGCCCATTTGGGAGAAGGAAAATTTGAGAAAGAAAAGGAAATTAAAGGAAGAAAATAATGAGAAGATTTTGAAGGGGATGAAAGATGAGTTATTTGATAAGAAGAAAAATAAAGGATGGTAGTTGAGAAGGAATTGAGAATTATATATTTTACCTTTAAAAGTAATTTATTAAAATTGAAAAGGAAAAATGTTTTTTTTAAGTAAAGGAAAATAAAAGTTGCAACTATAAATGATATTGACTAAATGCTTAAAAAATTAAATAAACATAATAAATTATAATAAAAGATTGTCTTTTGTTAAGATATCCAATAAAATCTATCACATTTCGCAACTTATGGCTTTATAGAGATAATTAACAGTAACAAAATGAAACAATCAACTAAATTATGCCAGAAATATCTAAATTGATGGTGTGCGAGTTTTGCAGCTTCAGAGTGTATCTAAAAAAAAAATCCCTCACCTATATCATTAAGAAAAAAAAATATTAATCATAATCACACCAGAATTTTCAAATTCTAATTTGTCTAAAATTTTCTCTTATCAAATTTGAATTTATTGCATAAATTCGAATGTAATCCTATTTTTTTGCCTTATATAAAATAACTTATTAAAATTTTTTTTATCCCTGTTTTTCGATTAGTAAATAGAGTATACATGTAAAATCAGGGTGGTTGCACTTTTGTCGGCTATTAATTGTCATAACATGCATGCTTCACCACCAAAAAAAAATCACATGTTTATGAATGATAAAATAGGGGAACCAGACGAGGTTGCTTCCTATGTTTGGCCCATGAGAAATTTCGACGATGAGTAACAAGTAAAGCCGTTGTATCAATGACAAAACTTTCACTAAAACACCCCCACTTCTTCTTTGACGAGCATGTACATCGACATCAAAATCAAAATTGCCACACAGTGTTCTTTCTTTGTCCTCCATGTTACTGTCTACAACATCTCAATGATCAATGACAAACTACAAGTTTTTGGCACAACTTCGGCTCCCTCCTCATTCTCTGCCAATATAGTAAGAACTGCTAAACAATGTGGCCAGGTTAAATTTTTGTGATGAAGCTAAGAAACTAACCTGTGCTGGAACAATGTTGGCTTCAAGAACTTTCATATAATTCTGAAGAAGCAAGAGAAGAATGAAATAAATGTTTTATGAGGGGTAAATATATCTGAAAGCTTCAAAGTTCATAGAAGATTCCTACCAATTTTTGTAGGATCTTATTTTCCCACCTTTAAAGGAAGATTAGTAAGTCTGGGAACTTGAGTTCCCGGAAAGATTGGACGCTAAAAGTGTACCAAACAAGTAAATTTTCTCATCTTCCCTTCCCTTCCCACTTTTTCCTCGTACCAAACGTGCCCTAGATATATCATAGGGTGGCTTCTGACCATTGAGTGCTTGGATCAATTGGTAAGAGAGTTGTTTCAGCTTAACCAGAAGTCCCGAATTTAAACATGGGAATGCATCAGTTAAATACTTGGCGGTAAAGCTTGCTACCTGAAAGGGTCCCACCTGGCTTTATTCAGAGGAGTCTATGCCCCGTGAAGTCCTTGATTCAAAAGAGGCAGGCCTAGGATATTGCGTGCACAAAAAAAAAAAAAGAGTGGCTTCTGAGTTCTTTTAACCACGAGGCCTAGTATAGTTGGTATTTAAATGGGTTCGTTAAGCATCTAGTCATGGCCTGTGAAAAAGGTCTCGTGGTCAGTATTAAAGCTTCTTCGGGAAGTCTACTGTGCGAAGGGATTAGTCATTGACTTCGGCAGTGGATACCTTTGGCCTAAAAAAAGGTATATAAAAAAAAAAAAAAACTATCTTTAGAGTGCAAATGAACCCAAAAACTAGTGCACACTATACTTGCTAGTGACTTTATAATATAGTACTACAGAAACTTTATTGTAAGTGAAAGATTATGAGTTTAACCTCATTTGTGCTTAGGCAGTTAGTGCCTGCTCTTTTAATTTTACTACAACTATTTCTCCATTCTAGCTGTAGCTGAGCTTGTGAAAAATCATGTCCAGTTTCAAGAGTTTTGTTTCTCAGTTTTCTTTATCACATATTGAGTCCATGCTCCAAATGAAAAACAACAAAATCAGGGTGTATTTTACGAAACTAGAGTTACAATAGAATAAACTTATATTCCGGATAGAATGTTACAACTCGTGGAGTTAATGGAATATCAACCATAAAATGCTCCTTAAAAGCCATTTAATATGTTGCCGACAGAGAGAGAAGGTAGAGAGAGAAGGTCCAACTTCTCTCTTCTTCTCTGCCTCGTCTCTCCTTCGTGGTCTTCCTTCTCTCGCCGGCGGCTTGTGATACAGGTCGCCGGCGAGCACGCTTCTCGTCCCTGGGGCGTGTTTCTCCCTCTCCTTCTCCAGATCTGTTCTGCCGAGGTGAGAGTTTTTTGGTTTTCTGTGTTTTTGCTTCTTTTTCTGTGAATTGGGGTTTTGTGGTGTTATTTTTGTCTCAGAAAATAAACAGATCTGTCAGATCTGAGTTCAAATTCTCTTGGTTGGATGGTTGTTTGGACGTTTTGAAATCCGATTATCTCTTGGTAGCTCGGATCTGCGTTCTTGGAGGAAGATCTAAAGAGGTGTTGTTTGATTTTTGGTCGAGGTCACCGGATCTGCTTGATCTATGGAGCAGAAGTGTTCTTCAGGACATTAAGGGTCTTCTTTCTTCTGAGGTTGGGTTTTCTGCAAGGTTATTAAAACCGGACCGGTGATTGAACCGGTTGGGGTACTGGGTCAAGGGTTAGTGGGTCAGACCGGAGTCAAACCGGGACCAAATCGGTGAGAAAGTGGAGATTTCATACTATTAATATAAAATTACAAAAAAATAATTTCCTTTAATCTTGACTTTTCCCCCCAAAGGTTTGAAAAGAAAAGGAACCACCGAGCAAAAAAAAATTAACCAAACCGAGCAAAAAAAAAAAAGGAACAAAGCACGTGACATGCATCAAAAAGCTAGATTGATAACCATCAAAACGATAGTACAAGGGCAGGTGAAAGTTAAAAACCCACCAATGACAAATCAAAGAGTTCAGAGATTTGAAATCTCGAGATATGAGCCAACAAAACTTGAGTTTTTGTTCGGATATATTTAAAAGGTTTGGTAGACTCTGTGTTCGACGGTCCTCCATGTATGCAGTTCAGATCTGGAAAATAGATAGTAAATGGAAAAGAGGAGAGGCGTTTGAAGACAATGGAGAAGGTGGAGATGATTCCCGCCGACGATCGCAACCCCACCATCTTCGTTGCCAATAATCGCCGGTAAGCGCTCTTTTCTCACCGTCGATCCAACAACTTTGAAGGGCACCGATCTGAGTTCTGTCCATCTTTCTCTCTTTCCACCTCTGTATTTCCATGTGGAGCTGCCGAACGGAGAAGAAGGAAGAAGCCGAAAAAAAAACCTGACCCCGGTTTCTATGCCTAACCGGACTGGTTTCATGGCCGGTTCGACGGTTTCCGGTCCGAACCGGCCGGTCCGGTCCGGTTTTGATAACCATGGTTTTCTGTGGTCATTTCCCCACTATGGGGTGCCTTTTTAGCTGATCTAATTGCAGCTATTACTTTTAAGACTGTGTGCCCGTTCGGGTGGGTTTCACAACCAACACTTTCTTACTGGTTACTTCTAACCTTGGACATCGAGGAGGCTGATTTTGTCTATGACTCTACTTCTACTTTTGTACTTTTAATGTACGGTGCTTGGCTATTGTGGTTTTTCTTTTATTTCATTGTATGTGTTTTGGAGTTGTTTGTTTTTATCCTCATGTATTGTATCGGTTTACAATATTAATATATATATATATATATTCTTGAGCAAAAAAAAAAAAAGCCATTTAATATTCTAGAGATGAGGATATTTGGAATGTAATTAAGACGTATTTGCAAACATTGTTGTCAAACTCGAGAGTTGACTCTCCGAATTTAACATTTTTACGTTTCTACTTTATTAAAACGAGTGGAGTCAGTGGTAAACTCGTGTTAGTCGTAAACTCGGTTAAACTCATGATTTTATATACTGAGTTTACCGTTTTTATGTTTCTAGTTTATAAAACCGTGTTAATTTACTCTTAAACTCGTGTTAACTTTTTTGATTTGATCATGCTCAACGGCTTTATATAGAAATTTTGTAGAAATTTCTTTATTAAATATGATAAATGATGAATTTTGATAGATTTAATTTCAATTAATTGGATTTAAAATATATTTAAATCAAATTATTGTCATTTTTATATTTTAATTATTTAATTATACACTAGTGATACATATTTAATACTAAAAGTAAATTCTTACGAGTTTACGATTCGAGTTCACGATACGAGTTTACGTTATTATCATGAGTTTGCTTAAACTCGCGAGTTTGACAACCTTATTTATAAGGCCAACCGTCACATTTGATTTGATGGGGTCCTGGGTTTGTGCCCTATGTGTTTGTGTGTGTCTCTCAGAAGCAAATCTTTTCATTAGTTTTTTTCCTCATCATCCTTCATAAGCTCTTCTAGACTGTTGATTGGGAAGAAGAGAGAAAAATTAAAATAGTATTGTGACATTTTAGATTAATTGGACGCATATGATTTAAAGATTATGAGAGAAATCTGACCCGTAGGCCGTATCTCCCTCCTTTTATGGAAGAAGGTTAGATAAGAGATAAAATTAATAAATAAATAAAGAGTAAAATACATTAACTACCCCTCCGTTTTACCAAAATTACACAAACCTCCCCTCTATTTTAAAAACGTATATAGACCTCCTTTGATTTAAATATATTTTAAGCCCTTCAAACCTGTTTATTTAAGTAAATGGATATAAAATTTCTCACATATACTTATCTCATATGTCGTAAATCACGATTGAAAAATTATTTTTAAAGGCTCCAATCACTATTTCAAACAAACACTAAGACTAACATGGTAAGTGATGAGAAGAGTAATAACGCAAAAACACTAATTTAATAGTCTCTTTCAGCTAAATCTTCCAATGACGGTCTTATTGCAATTCAAGCTCTTAGCTTGCTCTCAGCGATAATAATTCCAATTTCATCTGGTATATTTTGCTCACTTTCTTCATTGAACTGCATCTTACCCCAAGTGGAATTACATGAACCTCACATGGCCATTCTATAAAGGGTGAAGGTGCGATTTGATCAATAAACTATTGACTCAGGAGCATCCAACACAATTAACTATTAATTGGATCTTAAATACCAACAAACTATTTAAAATGTAAAATGAACTCAAATCCGTTACCAGCAATTTAACGTCCGTTGGAAAAGAAATTGTTAGCAGCCAAGACGCCATCAAAGATTGCTTCGCCACCAAAGACAAAACCCTAGGTCATTTTCCAACTGACATTAAATTGCTGGTAACGGATTTGTGCTCATTTTACATTTTAAATAGTTTGTTGGTATTTAAGATTCAATTAATAGTTAATTGTACTTGACGCTCCTGAGCCAATAGTTTATTGGCCAAATCGCACCTTAACCCTTCTATAAATTGTAAACAAAGTGGTTTTTTAAGCAAAGAACCTTTGGTTCTTAATAATCATTTAAAATTACATAATTACTCTTTCCAATATAAGATTTCATGTTCAGGGTTAAATTTTAGAAAGTCGGTTGAAAATTATTATATAATTGGTACAATATCACGAAAAATGAGCGTGCACACTTTGCTACAAGTTTTTTTTTTTTTCAATCTTCCATATTAATTTTTTTTTAAAAAAAATCAGTTACAAAATTTTTATGCATCGACGTTTAATTTTGAAAATTTAGTGTGAAATTCTTGAACATATATGCAAAGAACCCATTTTATATTATTATATAATCGGTACAATATCACGAAAAATGAGCGTGCACACTTTGCTACAAGTTTTTTTTTTTCTTTTTTTTTTTCAATCTTCCATATTAATTTTTTTCTCTTTATACATAAATATATATTTTTATTCATATATATATATATATATATATATAATATACATACTCATATATGAAAAAAATCAGTTACAAAATTTTTATGCATCGACGTTTAATTTTGAAAATTTAGTGTGAAATTCTTGAACATATATGCAAAGCCAATGAAAAATGTTGAAAATATTCATTACAAAGATTTGGCATCCATTTTCCAAAATTTAAGCTGGAACATTTTAGAGGAATGGGCTATGTATAATTCTACATGATTATTATTGGGTAAAGGTACAATTTTACACATGTGCTTTATCTCCGGGAGTGCCCAGCACCATGAGTTTTTTTCTGGAGCAAAAGTACACACGTGGTTACGTTTTGGGAGCGCCCAACACTACGGTCGTTAGTTAACCGTTAACTTGGATGGAAGTGAACAGTAACGCGGGTGAAATTACACTTTTGCCCTAGTTTTTTTTTAAAAAATAAAACTAAAACTACCCTGGCCGGTGGGCCCCACCACCGACCCCCCACCTCCAGCGACCGGCCGCCCCACCGCCGATCAGCGGTGATGGCGGCTGGTCGCCGGTGGCTGACTGGGTATTTACTCTGTTTTTTTTTACTTACCATCAGTGTTCACATCGGTGTCCAAATCAGCGCCATGTCAGTGTTCCATCCAAGTGGACGGTCAACTAACCGCTGTGGTGCTGGGCGCTCCCCAAACATAACCACATGTGTACTTTTGCTCCAGAAAAAAGATCGTGGTGCTGAACGCTCCCGGGGGTAAAGCACATGTGTAAAATTACATCTTTACCCAATATTATTAAGGACCAAATTAAAGGTTCCTTACTGAAATTATAACTTTTTTTGGTCCTAAACTAAAATTAAATTAATGTAACGGTCCTAAAAAGTCACTCTTCTTTTGAATTTATCCCCCACCCTTTCAAAGGTGAAGATGATAAATCACATGCCGTTTTAAGTTAGCATCCGAGAAGCATGTTGACTCAAATCGAGACAAACTATTATAACATACACTATAAATCAAAAGCAGTTTTTTTTTTTTGTTGGATATGAAAGGAGGCATAGCCTTGTATTAAAATGAAAGAGAAGGAGAATAAATTCCCATACAATTTTGGAGAACTAGAGTCCTAAGAAAATTAGGACATACATCATAAAAATGAGAAATTGATAGAGCTTCCTTTGCCAGTTTATCAGCAACACAGTTTTGACTCCGTGGGACATAGCCAAATCTCACTTCCCAGTTCCTTGCTATGTATTCATGAATCTGTAACATAACCAGACTTTCAGTATTGCTTTGCGCCTCCTATAAGGACTCTACGAGAGTTTTCGAATCAGATTCGATGATCACTTTCGAGAAATTCATATTCGACCTAATTTGGAGCCCCTTAAGGAAGGCCCACTCCTCTACTTCCTCTGGTCCACATATACCTATCCGAGAAGAAAACCCAACAATCCATGAGCCATGAGAATCGTGTAATACTCCTCCAGCACCTGCAAAATTACCAGACGAGGATACCGCTCCATCCACGTTAATCTCAATCCAATTCTCAAGCGGAGCTTTCCAAGCAGAAGACTCTATCTCAGTAGGATCTTGACTATGTACATAGAGCTGCCAAGAATTTAAAATGATAGCAGTAGGATTCGAAGACCTAACAAAATCCTCTGAAAAATCATTAGGTTTCTACATGTTCATAGCTTCCAAACACTCACTCCAAATAGCAAGGACCAATTTGGAATATGAGCTCTCCCCATAGCCTTCCTAAGATTCATATTAAACCAATCTCTCAGATGAGCAACAAAGAACTAGAATGAAATTTTGGCTGAACTACATTCAACCAGAAACTTTTCGCCAAATCACAATCATGCAAGATATGTAGGACTAATTCTGTGTATAGATTACAAACAGGATAGAGCGACGATGAGGCAGACCACTTACTCCTCCGTTCATTAGTAGGAAACCTATTTAAGAAGGCCAGCCATAAAAATACACGGATCCTTTCCATACCTTGCCAACGCCAAATGATATTGAAGCACGAGTGAGCTAAGTTTTTTTTTTTTTTTTTGATATAAAGTGAGCTAAGTTGGCAGGCGGCTTTTCGATCATATAATACTGAAAACAGTCCATTAGTAGCAGCACTCCATAATGTCACATCCAAACGGAGACTATTTCTGGTTGGGCAGATTGGACTCAGTCCAAAACAACTATTTGGGCCGGGCCTTTCCCATAAGTCCTCTATTTCAGAACCCACTAAGTCCTAAAGCCCAAAATTTGGACCAACCCATGAGGTGTGTTTTTTTTTCGTTGTTACCTTTTTTTATGCCGCTGGGAAGTGCGAACGCGGACGTGTGGATTGGAGACGATAAATAACCTTTAGTTGGGCAGATTTGACTCAGTCCAAAACTGGCAAGAAAATAAAAGACTCTGTCCAAAACTACAATACATGGGCAGAGTTTTTCCCAGAAATTCTTTATTTCAGAACCCACCAAGTCCTAAAGCCCAAAATCCGGAACAACCCATAACGTTTTTGTTTTTGCATTTTTCTTCATGCCACTTGGAAGTGCGAACAGGACATGTGGCGAGGGGCGAATCTTATCACATGTGATAAGATTGGGATTAATTTCCCCAGTAACTAGTTTTTGCTTTTTTATTTAAGTCTTTTTCTCATGTAGCAAAAAAAAAAAATCAACAATTGATTTCTTAATTAGAAAAACATAAAAAACCTCAAAATGTGATTCGCACGTGTTTTCCCCTTCCAAGCTTCTCTGTCAGTGTTCTATTGCTATTATGCCCTGTCTTCCTCTGATACCAATATGCACTTTCCTGGAGTTTTCGTCTTCCAACTGGTTCCACACGTTCTTCTTTTCCTTCTTCGTTTATGTTAAGTCTTCTCAATTCACAACCTGTTCTCCACTTCTCCTTACTAAGCCTCATCTCCGAATATCTTTTACTCGCGTTTTTACAGAACACTTGTCCTATGAACCATTTCTTTCCCTCCGCGATTTAGGTTTTAGTTTTTCTTTATGCCCTATACGGTTTATACTGATCGACACTCACATTCATACTCTGGCATTTTTTGATGGCCCGCTCTCTTTATGGTTTCCACTCATTCTTTCTAACCACCTTTCCCCTTTTCCTACTATACTGTAGTTTCTGTGTTGGTTTACACGATAAATTCTCGATTCTCGGCTCGGATATTGATTCATTTTATAGCGATTATACTCCTCCCTCTCCTCCTCCACCTCCGTCCCTGCCTCACCCTCCGTCCCTTTCGTGCCAAGAGGACCTTAAGGGAAATGGATCTTTGAATGCCCTTTGTGAGCTCAATACTAGCTTAATTTTCGATAGTGATGTGTATATAGAAGGCAACGGAAGCTTGCATATACTTTCTAACGTGAGTTTGAGCTGCCCTGCTTTGGGTTGCTCAATATCGATTAATATTAGCGGAGAGTTCAGTTTACATAGCGATGCAACGATAATTGCTGGGACGGTTTTTGTGAAATCCCAAAATCTGAGCTTGCTGAATGGTTCATTGATAAATGTTACCGGGTTAGCAGGGGAACCCCCTGAACAGACTAGTGGTACGCCGTCAGGAACTCAAGGTTCGGGTGGAGGGCACGGAGGGAGAGGTGCTAGTTGTGTGACAGACAATACAAAGCTTCCTGATGATGTTTGGGGCGGCGATGCATACTCGTGGTCCACACTGGACAAGCCATGGAGTTACGGAAGTAAAGGCGGGACTACTAGTGAAGAAGAGGCATATGGTGGGGAAGGAGGTGGTCGAATTCTACTTAACATAACGGGCTCTATTGAAGTCTCAGGAGATCTTTTGGCTAATGGAGGTGACGGTGGAATCAAGGGTGGGGGAGGATCTGGAGGCAGCATTTACATTAGAGCTCATATAATGTAATTATAATCTAACCTTAAAACTTCAACAGTACAATTGTATGCTGATTTTCATGCTTATCTGTCAATGATTAAGTAATCCTACTGGAGTCTATAACTCAGTATATGCTTTGCCTTTAGTATTCGTTGGTCAGTCCATGAGCTCATCATATGCTGGTATTATAGTCCATTTTTTGCTTTAACGCATGTAAAGAAAATCGTAATATTCGCTAGTATTTGCTCAAGTTATTCCCTATGAGCCAATTTGGTTGGTGATCCTTATTCAGGAATGGGATGCATTAGTTAATAGTAAAAGTCTGAGGAATTTAATTAACATTGAAAAGAACTTTGTGGTTTTTGCCTTTCCGTCAATTAATATTGGAAAGTTAATTTTGTCTTACATTAGAAGCGATGATTAATTAGAGACTGCCATGTCATGAGCCCCACATCGGGAGGGATACTTTGAAAGAGGGCTTTGTAAGGCGTTGGGTTCCTGACTCTAATAGCTAGCTTTTGGGGTGTGGATCTCCCAAATACTTGTGCCCATTAGAATGTTGCTTTCATTGTAGCCAACTTCCAACGACTTGAGTTCTACTCTCAATGATAGCACCATTGTAAGGATCACAAGTACTTGAGAGAATTACATCCCAAAAGCTAGGCGTTGGAGTTAGGGAACCCAAGACCTTACTAGGCCCCTTTTCAAGGCAGCCATCTGGCTGTGGTACTCATGACAAGCCACTTGCCTGGCATTTCCGTTTGCTATTTTATGCTTCATATAATGTGGGTGCCTTAGGCGCCTGAAGGAAAACTGGGTGGGAAGGGAAGGGGCAACCTTAGAAGTCTGGCCCAGATATTTTCAACATTCATGGCTATATATGCAGAAACTGACAGTGTCTATTTTTTTTTGGCTTTTGTGGGATATTATTTAAGCTCATATGAAAATATTATAAATTTTAAGGCACCACTTTTGTGAGATACAAGGGTCTTCTAGTTCCATGTGCAATTCCAGACTGTTTTGTTTAATTAGAGTTTGCGACTAAACATCTTCTCTTTAAGCACAGGACTGGAACTGGCAAGATCAGTGCTACTGGAGGTAATGGATTTGCTGGTGGTGGAGGTGGGAGAGTTTCAATTGATGCTTTAAGGAGACATGACAATACAAAATTCTTCATACATGGTGTGATGGAGTTTTTCTTTAGCATATGCAATTTTCATGACATTTATTGTTCTTTAATTTTGAAAATTTATGTTTTCTCGCTCTCCAAGGAGATAAATTAATTACGGTGTACAAAATAAGCGTAGTCACAATGCTGAAAGCTTGTTCTCTTTTGTTTGCAGGTGGAAGGAGTCTTGGATGTTCTGGCAACTCTGGTGCTGCAGGGACATTCTATGATGCTGTTCTTCAGAGTCTTGTTATTTGCAATCATAACTTGTCTACACAGACAGACACACTTCTGCTGGAATTTCCAAAGTCGCATCTTTGGAGAAATGTTTATGTCCAGAACCAGGCTAAGGCATTGGTTCCTCTATATTGGAGTCGTGTTCAGGTGATTTAAGTACTGAGGCTATTGGCCTTATAAAAATTGAATAATGAATTATATTTTTGTACAAAGGAAGAAATATTATCGAGATAAGAGAAAAGGAGAGAAGAATAATAATTAAAATGGAAATATATCTTCCAAAAGGAAATGTGAATATCTGATGCAATAAAGAAAGCTATCATAGTTTACATGGAAAAGAAAAAAGGAAGAAAAACTATCAGAATTGTGAGGCCTCCGGTCAATTGGAGCACTTAAATTATGTATGGTGTTATGTATGCACTGTTTAATAAGATTTGATGCCTGATAATTGTTGTATGGGAGTTAATAATGCATAACATTGTACCAATTGTTGCTAACAATTTTTCTTGGAGAAAAATGCATGCTATACAGTGTGAAAAGGTATCCAGGAACTGGCAGACATTAGACAAGGCAAATTTGAAATTAGATAGTTATTAAAGTAACCTCAAGAACTGACATACATTAGGAAGTTATTTTGTGGTTACTCACCAAAACTTTCATATTATCCCAACCGAAACTTGATTGATGGCTGGATTGTAAGGTGTTTCTGTTAATTGACAGGTTGGTGGAGTAATTCGTTTGACTTCCAGTGCTGTTTTGAGCTTTGGGCTAGCTCACTTTAGTTCATCAGAGTTTGAATTAATGGCAGAAGAGCTTTTAATGAGTGACTCTATGATAAAGGCAAGTAAAAGGAACTTCCCATGAACAGGAATTTGAATGTTCTCACTTTTTCATATGCTTCTAACCAGTTTGACTGGGAATTGACATGTAGCCTCTAAAATAATTAATCTGGGTCCGGGAGGGATCATTTATCCACTCTTTCCAAACTATCATGCCAAAATTACTGGTTCTGAATTGCTTACTGTCATCCCAAAATAATTAATCTTGGCGCCCCCTTTTGTTTTTTTTTGGGGTGGGGGTGTGTGGCCCCGCGGGGGGGGGGGACTATTTATGCAATGCTGTTGTCACTAAGCCATCCTCACTGGTGTGTAACATTTATGATATGTTTATTGATTTAGGATTAAGAGATAGGACAGAAAGACACAAGAATAGGAGTAGAGAGACACAAGAAAGGGGACTAGAAGAGATAGAGAAGAGAGCTACTAGGCTCTCACAAATCTGTAATCTGCAATGTATGTCAAAAACTGATTGTACAATGAAGTGGTTGGGCTATTTATAATCATGATAGCCCTCCCAAATACTACTAGGTGGTTAGTAGGATAAGTGTATAATTATCCTACTAATTATACACTTATTCACTTAAGTCCCTATACTTTACAACTAAGTCCCTAGGTTTACAATTATTATTTCTATAACAATGCCCCCCTTGAAGCAACCCTTGACCTCAAGGGTTTGGTACTGGAAATTTCGGAAATTGGTGTTTCAAATTGAATAAGGACACCCAAGTAGCTTCTTCCTCCGGGTAGCCTTGCCATTGCACCAATACTTCTGTAATGATCCTCCTCTTTTTCCTACCAATACGTTGGGACAATATTTGCTGGGGATAAAGAGAATTCGGGACAGCCGGCCAATCAGTTTGTGGATGTCGCTGTTTAACACTTGGATCCGGACACAACTTCAACAAGGACACATGGAAAGTGGAATGAATCCTTGTTTCCGGAGGCAATTCTAGCTTGTAAGCAACTGGTCCGATTTTCTGCAATACCTTGTATGGACCAAAGAAGCGAGGAGCTAATTTTTGGTTGCTTCTAGTGGCTGCCGAAACTTGACGGTATGGCTGCAACTTCAAAAACACCCATTGTCCAACTTCAAAACTCCTATCTGAGCGCTTCTCATCAGCTTTTTGCTTCATGGTGTTCGCTGATCTATGTAGATGATGTTTTAGGACAGCAAGCATCTTCTCTCTTGCTGAAAAACTTCTGTCAACAGCCTCTACCACCGCTGTCCTAGGTACATAGGGGATGTAAACAGCTGGTTTTTGACCATATAATAGCTCATGTGGAGTGGATTTGGTGGCTGTATGAAAGCTTGTATTGTACCACCACTCGGCTAATGCTAACCATTGATTCCATTCCTTGGGAACTTCCCAAAACATGCATCTCAAATAGGACTCCAGACACCTATTGAGGACTTCGGTTTGACCATCACTTTGAGGATGATAGGCTGAAGATAGGCTTTGCTGAACCTTTAAGATCTTCAAAAATTCCTTCCAAAAATTACTAAGGAACAAAGGATCTCGATCACTCACAATTTCAGCCGGAGCACCATGTAGTTTATAAACTTGATCCAAAAATACTTGTGCCAAAGTAGAGGCTGAGTAAGGATAAGAAAGTGAAATAAAATGGGCATATTTAGTCATTCAATCCACAATAACCCATATTACTTCCTTACCTCCCGATTTGGGCAAACCTTCGATGAAATCCATAGAAATACTCTCACAAACCTTACTCGGAATGGGAAGGGGCTGAAGCAAATCAGGTGCAGCCACAGTTTCATATTTACACCGAGCACATGTATCACAGCCTCGAACAAACTCCTCAACATCCCTATGGAGATGTTTCCACCAAAATAAACCCTTTACCTTGTAGTAGGTACCTTGAATGCCTGAATGGCCACCTTGAGGGCTTGAATGTAACCATTCCAGCAACTTAGTCTTTAGGACAGCCACATTGCCTACCACCAGCCTGTTATTTTTCCGCAAACAAGAGCCATCCCATGAATAAGAGTGAAAAATACCATCATTTTCCTTTACCTGAACAAGGACAGCCGCCATTTCACGGTCTAACTCCCAACTTTTCTGAATTTCCTCCAATAACTCCGGGGAAGTAGTGTCCCAATCTACAACATCTGCATAAGCTACAAAATTATCATTCCCCTTTTTGTACTGAATTTCATAATTATAGCCTAACAACTTAGCAATCCAATACATCTGAAATGGAGTCTTTAATTTCTGTCCCAAGAGGTATTTAAGACTTTGTTGATAAGTCCTAATAACAAATTTACCTCTTTCCAAATATTGATGCCAGTATTCCACAGCTTGTACAACAACTAATAATTCTTTTTGTTGATAGAAAGGCTCACATGTTTAGGAGCGAGAGCGTTACTAAAATAGGCTAAGGGCTGACCTTGTTGCATCAAAACAGCTCCTATGCCGCCTCCACAAGCATCCGTTTCAACCACAAAGTCTTTGGAGAAGTCCGGTAACGCTAAAACAGGTGCTGAAATAAGAGCAGATTGCAATGCTCGAAAGGATGCAGCTGCTGTTTCTGACAATTTAAAACCCTCTTTTCGCAATAAAAGTGTAAGGGGTTTAGCAATAGAGCCATACCCTTGAATAAACCTCCGGTAGTAACCCGCTAAGCCAATGAAAGCCCTCAATTGTTTAGCTAATTTAGGTTCAGGCGAATCAGCTACCGCTTGGATCTTCTTAGGATCCGTAGCCACTGTACCTTTGCTAATGATGTGCCCCAAATACTCAACACTTTGGGCAGCAAACGTACACTTCTCTTAACAAAATAGTGATGATTTTGCAAAATAGTCAATACTTCCTCAAGATGTTGAGCATGTTCTTGTATATCAGCACTATATATCAGAATATCATCAAAAAACACAAGAACAAACTTTCTTAACAAAGGGCGAAAAATATCATTCATTGCTCCTTGGAAAGTGGCCGGTGCATTAGTCAACCCAAATGGCATAACTAGCCACTCAAAGTGCCTAGAATGAGTCTTGAATGCTGTTTTGTAACAATCCTCCGGTTGCATCCGGATTTGATGATAACCAACCCTCAAATCAAGCTTAGTGAACCACTTAGCTGAATGTAGCTCATCCTATAGGTCCTCAACTAAAGGAATGGGATATTGGTTCTTCACCGTTTTCTTATTAAGTTCATGAAAATCATTCACATCCTCCAAGTCCCATCTTTCTTCTTAACCAACACAATAGGGGCTGAAAAGGGAGAAGAGCTTTCCTGTATTACTCCCGTTTGTAGTAAATCAGCCACCTGTTTTCTCAATGGCATCTTTTTGAGCAGCTGAATAACGATAAGGCTTGAGACTTATAGGATTTGTACCTTCATGAAGAACAATTGGATGATTATGACCAACCCTTAGAGGAGGGAGGCCTCTAGGTTCATCAAATAACCCTTCAAACCTTTCTAGTGACCGCTGGATTTCCAATGGCAAGTTCGGGTTCCCTGAAATGTTAGCAACCTGAAGAGTACTACAATCTGAACTTTGAGGTAAAGGTTGTAAGAGTTGTACCAAATACATTTGGGGACCATGTTGCTTGTTACCCCTAGTTTTGTAGAGGAAACCACTGTTAGGGAACTTGTGGGGTTTGCTTGCAACTCACACAACTTTCCTCTGTACCAAAATTGCATTGAGAGTTTTTCATAGTCCCATAGGGCACTCTTAATAGTTTTGAGCCAAGTTAACCCCAACACTACCTCAAAAGGATGCAATTTGATAATTTGTAAATCAAACAAAGTCCAGTCCTTGCATTTTCCATCTAAACCCATGCCAAACTCCATACATTTGTAGTTTGCTGCCTCCTGCAACTTGTACAGCAGTAAAAGGATCCGTCGTGGCCTTCCACCCCAGTCTAACAGCGAAATCATAGTCCATGAAGTCATGGGTGCTGCCGTTATCAATTAGCACCTGAATGGTTCGCTTTCCCACATGCCCTTGAATCTGCATTGAGTCATTAGTATCTACTCCATTAATGGCATGAAGAGAAATCAAGGGAACATATTCATAATCTTTTTCAGGCTCTGGTTCACTATGGTCATTGTCATCGTGAACCTCCACCAATTCCATGTATTGTAGCCTCATTCTCTGCCTTTGGGGACAGCTGTGGTTCCTGGAAAAGGGTTCATGACAATAAAAGCAGAGATTCTTAGTTCTATGATCTGCCTCGTCCTCTGCCGATAGGAGTTTTGTATTTCTCCATGCTTTTGGAGCTCTGTTTTCATTCAAAGTAGTGTTTCGGTTTGGGTTAGTCACTGTAGTGCCCGTCTGGCCCAAAATCCCTTTGAGTGAACCCATAACGCTGATTCCCCATTTTATTACTCCCTGTTGTGGCAACTGAGGGAGACGACACCGATGATGTTTGCGATGCCACGCCAGAAGAAGAGCTTGACGCGTACTGATTGGCGCTAGCCTTCCTCGTGATCGACACTTCTTGAATTCGTGCCAGCCTTCGTGCATCGGGAAGTGTCTGTGGTCGATCATCAGGACTGATTCCGCAATGTCTTCTTTGAGCCCAGTTATATAAATTTCGATCAAGTAGGCCTCGGTCAAATCCAACTTCGTCGAGAGGGAATCGAATTTGGTGTTAAATTCTGCCACCATGCCGGTCTGCCTCAATCAGGATAATTTACCCATCGATTTGTCAATGGGCAGGCCGAAGGTGTCGCGGAGCATCCTTGCATACTCGTTCCACGGTGGTTGGCGTCTCCATCGTCTTTCTGTAGCGACGTGCCATGAGAAACTGGCGTCATCGAGACCCATTGAAGCCATCGTTACCTTATCATTCTCGGGGGTGTCATCAAGGTGGAAGAAACGTTCACACTTCAGAATCCAAGTCTCGATATCTTGTCCTTTAAATTTTGGAAACTCCATCTTCGTAAACTGGGTCGGTCTATGGTAACCAATCCCCTGCCCCTGAGCCTGTCGTCGCTGTTGTAGGTCATCATTCCCATGGATGGCTGGTTGCGCCTGAGCGTTCCTCTCTGCTCTCAAGGCAAGTATCAAATCTTGTAAGTCGTTGTGATGCTTCTCCAATTTCTCATCTATATTGAGATTCTCCAATTGTTGTTCAATGGCAGCCATGCGCTCTTCCATGGTTCTTGCTAAGGCTGCCCGAGTCTGGACCATCGACCTTGACTCTTGGTGGCCTATGTTGCACTGACACCAACACGGCATTTCCGACACATTACCGATACGTTACTTCGATACGTTACTTCAAAAATACTAATATTTCGACACGTTCCGATACGTCTTAGTATTAAATAATATTTTTAATATAAAGAGTGTATTTCACATTAACAAAATATAATAAAAGGAAAATCATTAGCTAATTAAACTGCATCTCTACTAATAATATTTGTATCTCATCATCAGCTTTTCCCACCAAAGAATATAATTAAAACAATTAAGTAAAACAGTTTCTAGCTCTCAATCAATCGTAGGGCTGCAAAGTGTAAACACGAAGCAGGTCCTAGCAAAGCTGGGAGGTGAAGGTCCTAGCAATAGCAACTAAGTCTGTCGCCCATTACCATCTCTCTCAATTCTCACAGTCAAAGAATCGAACAACACTCACAGTCCTAGCAAAAAAAAACACGGATGAAGAATCGAAGAGCAAAAAAACACACCCACAGTCCTAGCAAACACAGACGCACGAAGCATCAAAGAAGTAGAACCAAAGAACAGCGATGGTGGCGTCGTCGTTTGGGAGAGACAGAGGCGACTGTTGTTGGGAGAGAAGAATTATCGATTTAGGGCATTTTGTTGCCAAAAATCTCAGCTGAAAAACGCCCAAATTTTTTGAAAAATTTACAGAAATGCCATTTTGACAGTATCCTGCGAAGTTAACCTTTTCGATTCGTGAATTTGCCGTGTCTGCAGCGTATCGTCCCAAACGCGTGTCGGATTCGTTGAAATTGGAAATTTTGCCGTGTCGGTGCTACATAGTTGGTGGCTGATTGAAGTTTCTTGCTGGGCTCTTGCAGCCAAATTCTCTTCTTTCGTTTCTTGCACTCAGTCAGTCAAGACAGAGCAAAATCTTTATTCTTTATGAGTTTCTTTCGATTTCCAAAATCAGAACAGAGAGGGATTAGAAGAGAAACAGCACACAGAAGCGGCCAAGGAGGAACGGCTCTTATACCACTAATATGTTTATTGATTTAGGATTAAGAGATAGGACAGAAAGACACAAGAATAGGAGTAAAGAGACACAAGAAAGGGGACTAGAAGAGATAGAGAAGAGAGCTACTAGGCTCTCACAAATCTGTAATCTGCAATGTATGTCAAAAACTGATTGTACAATGAAGTGGTTGGGCTATTTATAATCATGATAGCCCTCCCAAATACTACTAGGTGGTTAGTTACTAATTATACACTTATTCACTTAAGTCCCTATACAACTTTACAACTAAGTCCCTAGGTTTACAATTATCATTTCTATAACAATTTATATATTATATTTGCCATAATGATTCCCGAAAAGCTTGTTAATTTGTTTTGAAGGCAGTAAGTAAGCATAAGGTGATATGTTCACGAGATTAATTTCTTATGATCCATGAGTTGCATTCCTTTTGTCTGCTTTTTGATATGTCAAAATTCACACAATATGACATTCGGAGTCTTGGGGCTTATTTGATTCTATAATCTATTTTTATGTTCTTAAAACAATTCTGTAGAGTAACTTTTTAGAACAAGTTTTAGAAACAAGAAATTTTTAAAAAATGTTTGATTTGTTATTCTGAAAATCACATCTAAAGTGGTGCAGTGAAGGGCAAAAGAATGCTTTGCTTTATTCACATAATAGCCTTTAATAAAACTATGATATTTTTCGTCTTTTCACTAATTTTGTAGAACAAAAGGTAACAAGAATAAAAAATGTTCTGGCTTTTTGGTTTTTTAGATCGAAGTTTAACTTTTTGTTTTTCAGAACACAAACAAAAACACATTTTCAAACACATTTTAAAGTTTTTTTGTCTGTCAACAAAAAAACTGTTCTGAAAACAAGAAATGAAACAAGTCCTTAGGTTGCGGCCATTGTCACCATTATAGCTAGCAATCACTGCAACTACAAGTTTTTTGTTCTTCCATCTGTTATTATAATTTGAATATTAGAATCTATGATGAACATAAGCAAACACACTTGTAGATGTTGATCCTTTAACTTAAACTCTCTTGATGGTATTACTTGCTTGAGCAGGCATCATTTTTAATATTTTGGTAAAATACTCTCCCATCTACTCCTCGACAAATGGTTTTATTCCATAGTTGTCTGCTCTATTGTATTAATGTACATGGACTGCCTCTGAAACCTATCATGGTACCTATTTGACAAAAATACTTAAAAATGATTAATTTTCTAATTGAATAATTGTTGTGACAAACCATCTTGTGTTTGGCAGTAGAGTTGGGTTAGGTTCCAATGAGGAGAAAACTTTCCCAATGTAATTTTTTCTATTTTCAAGGCTCAAACTCAAGATCTTACTTAAGGGTGTTGAATATTTTGCTACTCAAATCGATCATTGTTAAGTGAACAATTTTTCTAAACAATATATTTCTTTTTTCATTTTAATACTACAAGTCTACAACAATAAATTTTATTTTTTAAATTTTATTAGATTCATTGCTGTGCGTTAGTTGATTAAACTTGTATTTAATGAACATGTTATTGTTTAAATTATCCTCTCATTGTCTTTAAATTGGTTAGATCTCTTTGGAAAAATTATTTTGTTCTCTTCTTTTTAATTTAGATATATGGAGCTCTTCGTATGTCTGTAAAAATTCACTTGATGCTAAATTCCAAGATTCTGATAAATGGAGATGGTGATTCTATAGTTGCAACATCCTTACTCGAAGCCAGCAATTTAATCGTTCTCAAGGTAGTTCTCTTCATTTATCACGGACTCCAGTTTGCACAACATTATGGAATGATTTGCTTGTCTGCATGTTGATCAGGAATCATCTGTTATTCATTCTAATGCAAATTTGGGAGTTCACGGACAAGGGTTCTTAAACTTATCAGGACCTGGGAATCTGATAGAAGCACAGCATCTGATTTTGTCTTTGTTTTATAGTATCAATGTAAGTTGGAGGCTCATCTTGTGCTATTCTTAAGCTTACTGTTTCTTACAACCCATTTAAATAGCTATGTTAGTTTTTTCTTATTTTTTGTTTGGTTTGTTTTTGTTTTTTGGGTGATGGAAACATGTTGACATATTGGTTGAAAGGCATGTCCATGGACCAGACTAGACCGGGTTGGGGGTCAACCCGAGGTCTGGTCCAGGAGGGACCTCGGGCTGGACAATCCAACCCAAGGTCTGGTATGGTCTGGTCCAGCTCGGGCTGGAGCAGACTGGTCCAGGGGACTGCCTGGACCAGTCCAGGACCAGTTTTTTTTTTTTTTTTTTTTTCTTTTGCCACTTCCAGAACAATAATTAAATCAAAGAACCACCCGCGGGACAATAAATAAACATGCAAACATCTTAAATTCAATCCTAAACCCATAATAATCTCCAACATGTCATTGAACAAGAATACAAAATAAAATAACAACATTCAAGTTACTTCTTTTGCTTCCCTGAATCTGCAACAGCCACCAAAACACTCATCAAATCTGCAACAGCCCAATATTCAAGTTACTTCTTTGGCCATGGTTGTTTTTTATTGCTACTACGTTCTGATTCATGGTTTCTTGAATGACAGAAAAGCATTAACAGGTACAATGAACTATTACATCCATAACAATCAATGAAACACTTAAAACCTAATAAGTAATAACTAATAAGTCTATCACATTACACAAGTGGAAAACAAATGATTTAGATGTAATTTAGTTTTCTTGAGCATCCATTGTCATTCATTTCTTTCCTCCACCTTGAATGGTACTCGATCAATCTAAGAAAACAAATTGTTTGTGTTAAGAAATTAGTAATTAGTAATAATGAAATATGTAAACTTGAATAATGAGTATAAAATTGGAAATATTACCTAGAATATTAACAACATTATCAGTCTCTTGAAAATATGAATCAAACTATAATATAACTAAGATAAAACTATAATATAACTAAGATAATATAACTGGAGATAATGACAAAGATAATATAACAAGAGAATCAAAGATGATAATAAGATAATATAACTAGTCTTGTTTTAACTATAATGTTAATCGTTTATTAAATATTTTATTATTTTTAAATTAATTGATGGTTATTAAAGTTTGTCATTGTCCTTAAAAGCCAGCAGAAACAAACAAATATGATGCTCCTCTTATGATTACTATACTAATTAATAATAGTATTTGAAGTCAAATAATACTACTATTGAACCATGTAGTTAATTAATTACGACACAGTCAAGAGATTTGAAAAGGACTAGTCTTGTCTTGTGGAGTTAAATTCAGTAGTGCAATTTACAGATAGGCCTGTTCTGGGACAAAATCATGCAGATCAGACCAGTTTGAAGCAAATTACAGATAGGCATGTTCATCAATACTCTGTAGTTTGTACATATTGCTGCATGTGTTAACATTATTACCACAACATTCACACTAATCCCCTAAAATAAAATCACTATCCAGTAAATTGAAGCAAGGGGCGAGAGGCAGAGAGATTTAAATCCAGTAAATTCAGTAAATTGAAGCAACGCATAAGGGAAAGTGACTTAGGGTTTCTGAGATTTAAATCGAAGGAAGAAGAAAACTTACGGATGACTGAGGTCGATGGACGAGTCGACGAGAGATGGACTGAGGTTGATGGACGAATCGAAGGAAGAAGAAGACTCAGAGTGATGAAGACTCGAGATGTCGACGCTATCTGAATGGTACTTCCACGGTAAAGAGTAAAGACTGATGAGAGACGGACTTAGGTTGATGGACGAATTGAAGGAAGCAGAAGACTCACTGATTCCGCTCGAAGAAGAAGACTCAGAGTGATGAAGACCTTGAGATGTCCATGCTATCTGATGGCACTTCCACGGTAAAGAGTAAAGAGGGACAGAGCCATAGAGGGTACCGGTTAACCTAGGTTAAGTTAAGTTGCAATTTTTTTTTTATATATATATATAGATATCGGGCTAGTCAAGGAGGTCTCAGCTACTGGCCCGAGGTCCGGTCCAGCCCGACCAAAGACCGGGTCGGGTTAGACCACCTGGACTACCGGGTTTTTTGGACATCCCTTGTTGAATGCATATCCCAAGTGACAGTGGATGATGAGATCAACTTATTCTGTTATGAAAGTTATTGCAGGAAAGCTTATATAAAATTCAAATTGCAATTCCAAGTTTTTATGGCACTTGGCTACCAAAAGAACAAGATTTTCAAGCAAGCTTGGACTTAATTCAAAGATATTTGTGTAGGGCTATGAACCACTAATACTTCAAAAGGGGAATTGTGTTGTATATGATACATATCTGACTCTACTTATCATTGCACTTGGTCTCTACACATTTTATTGCATCGCCTCCAGTGCTTGTGCTTTTTAGGTTAAGGGTAAAAATATACTGTGGTTTAGATTTAAGGTAGGAAGTTTTGCACACAAAATGTTGCCCTATACTGCAAAGTGGCACACAAAGTTGATTGGGGCTCAATAGGTTTAGAACAAACTTAGACATGGATGGATTATGCTCGTGTTAATAGGTTTGATGTGTTAACATGTTTTGCATAGAAAATATTTGAGAAGTTGCTTTAAACCGAAGTGAGTAGGAATAGAAATTGAGGAACAGAACAGAGGAGAAATAACATAATCTTCACAAACAATGTTTCTAGGGATTTAATTTTTGATTACTTCACATTACCAAGAGAACAAAACTACTGTGAAATCATAAAATTAATCACTAGATCTAATGTTATCAGGAAAGTGTTGTAACAATTGAAGTTTTGTTTCTTATTAGAACTTTTTATAGCAAATTGGTGTTCAAAACTGTTGCCTTGCCAAGGAAATCAATGTATAATCTTTTTTGTGAAACTAAATTACCCTTAATATAGTGGTTACTAATTAGCAACAAGTGGCTGTGAAGAGATCCTGTTGATGCTGAAATAGGAGTCAATGTAACATGTACAAATTCATGAATTTTATCTCAGCTATTACCTCTTACCTTTTGTTACAAAAAGGTATGGTGGTTGCTCTGCACATGTTCTTGTTAGAAATTTTGAAAGGTGATGGAGTTGGATCCCTTTTGTTTGTTTTTTATGGTATGATTAAATTTTTAGGACTTTAAGCACTCTTTTCAGCCCCCCCCCCCCCAAAAAAAAAAAAAAAAATCTATAACTTGCTTTGGACAAACCAATGTTGTTGTCAATGGCAGCTGCTGCGTCGGAAAGAAGTTATAGTTTAAGGGATCATCGCTATAAATTTCTCTGGACAAGGTGATATATAATCATAATAAATTGTAAAAGTTAGTTAGTTACGGTTAGAATTAATTACTATGGTTAAAGTTTGATAAGGGATTAGAAGAATTAGTAAAACGAGATGGTTATAAGCTATTAGCTAAGCCTTTAAATAGATATCCATTCCTATTGTAGATCAGATTTGTTGTCAATAAGAATTGCGTATTATTTAGAATTCTTATTCCTCTTTGTTCTTCTCTCTCTCATTTCCTCTAAACTTCTTCTTCTTTAACCCCTCTGATATTCTTCCCCGCCTCTCATCTTCTTAACAAGGCCTCTTTGGCTATGGTGTGATCTATTGACTATAAGCTATGGTAGGTGCCATACTGAAAATGGCAGATGAGATCTCTCAGATCTGCTCTACAAGTAGGCTTTGAATTAGAGAATTCTATTGAAGCATTCTCAGGCCTTGAATATGTAGAGACCTGTCCAAAATTCCTGATTCTTGTTACTAGAGAGCTCCTTTTTTCCTTCATTATGTCATTGATGATTATACTACCTCCGGTCCTTAATATATAAATTACATTAAAGTATTTATATTTATCATTTTTTTCCAAACTAATTTGCCTGACTTGTAATCTAATGATCGAGTAACTTATTTAGCTTCTTTAATCTCTCCAAAAAAGTCAACTGGTTCTTATATTAAGGACGGGAGGGAGTAGCAATTCAAAAGCAACAATCTTCAGATGAAAGAGGTTTTTTATTCTACTTGTGGTAATGGAAATTAGATGTGGCTGATAATTCGCTGGATGAGGATGATTGTCCTAACTTTTAGATCACGAAATGATTGTTCTACCTTGCCTGTTTGCTTACTTCTCTTGTGTGTTTTTGTCTGGGGCTTTTAACATAGGCTTTCATGCGCATTGACAACACTGGGACAGAGAGTTCGCAGTAGGCCATTCTTTCTGATAAATAAACTTCATACAGCTTCTGTTGAATGGATTAATAAATCAACACTTTCCATACAAATAGGTTTTCTTCACAAACTACATTGAGAACATTTACATTTAAAACATTGCTTGAATTGCTTAAAATCTACTGTTTTTACCTTTAAGTTATTTTAAACGCAAAGGCTGATTTCAACAAAATTGTTGATTGAGATGATAATATAGAGGCATATTCACATGCAAGGAGACATAAATGACTCTTCTGTTGTTGCCTTGTTCACTGCATATTTAGGTGACTTGGGGTTTTGAAACTCTTCCAATTGAAATCCTGACCTTAAGCTTTCCACCTGTGTTTTTATTACTGTACTAATATGATGAATATCATCCTTGAAATACAAAGGTTGGGCCTGGATCTGTTCTAAGAGGTCCTTTAGAGGCTGCTGATGAAAATTCTCGGTAAGTTCATCCACTGATTTGTATTCATATGTAGTTCTCTCTGTTCAGTTTGATGTTTAGTTTTGGAAATTGCAGGACACCTCAACTTTACTGTGATCTTGCAAATTGCCCTGTGGAATTGCTTCACCCACCTGAAGATTGTAATGTTAACTCAACATTGGCCTTCACTCTTCAGGTATTTCATTAGCTTGGTTTAAAATTAAGTCTTTAAATTGATATCAATCTGTATCAAGGATTCGGTCTTTGTACTCTGTATTGATGGTTGACTTTGGTTGCTGCGACAGATTTGTCGGGTTGAAGATGTCATTGTTGAAGGAACCATAAATGGTTCAGTTGTGCACTTTCACTGGATTAGAAATGTCGATGTCCACTATTCTGGAGTAATCACTGTATCTGGGCTGGGTATTGTCTTTGCCTCTAGAATATCACCTATTACTTGTTAGTTTTAAATCTTCTCATAATATCTTATTAGATTCTCATTTGGACCATTGGCAGGCTGTACTGGTGGGCTGGGTAGAGGAAGGCTTTACTGGAATGGTCTTGGTGGTGGCGGAGGATATGGGGGAAATGGTGGGGATGGATATTACAACGGCAGTTTCATTGAGGGTGGTACCACATATGGGGATGCTGATTTGCCTTGTGAACTTGGCAGTGGCAGTGGAAACAGTAGCCTAGCAGGTGCTACTGCAGGGGGTGGCATTATTGGTAAGATCTGAATTCTAAGTGGGTTGTCACTGAACTAGATTTTGAACTCAGCATTTTTAGGTTGAGAGTGAGAGGTTCTCATATATATATATTTTTCTCTCGACTTTTACAGTTATGGGTTCCTTGGAGCACTCGTTATCAAGTTTGATTCTAAAGGGTTCCCTTAGAGCTGATGGAGAAAGCTTTAGAGAAGATATTAGAAGCAACAATGGTAGGTTAATTTCCACCATTGGTCCGGGTGGTGGCTCTGGGGAACTATTCTTTTGTTTGTGCGGTCATTGGTGCTTGGTAACTCTTCTATGATCTCAACTGCTGGGGGACATGGTAGTCCTAGTGGCGGTGGTGGTGGAGGTGGTGGAAGGGTTCACTTTCATTGGTCTGATATACTAGTTGGAGACGAGTATATCCCTCTAGCAAGTGTTGAAGGAACCATTCATGCTGGGTTAGTATATAGCAAAAGCTGTGTCTTATTTAAATTTGTTGCCTTTGTTATTTTAACATCTAGTTTTCTAAGACTTGTTAGATTGTCAGAATTCTTGTTTGTGGTTACATGTGTAGCCTAAAGTTATTCGTTAAGAGGACTTGTGTTTTGGATGTCTATTTGTGGTAGCACAAAGTATGAAGTTATTATATATTCTCTAGGTGTATGGTTGCGATCTTTCTGTCTGGATTATGTCATAAGCATGCTTTAATCACCCATTTTGCATAAAGATGTTTTGTCCTTCAAGGTAGGAGTTTCATGACGCTAGAACTGATATGAATTTAAATACCATTCATTATTGCTTATGGTCATTTATCAAGCCAACAGGTTCCTTCAACAGCTAATCAACTAAAGCTGTGCTTTCTTGTCTAGAACTTACTGACCCAAGTATAGTACTTATCCGTGGCTTGAACTTCTCATGTATGCTTGAATATGTCACTGTAGGAGAAATAAGATGGAGCTTAATCAATTTTCTCCTTGTTTATGAGGGTTTTAAAGTAACTGATGTGTCGTGTAGTGAATGAAGTTCAAGACTGAAACTACATGAACACACTGCCATTTCTCTTTTACCCTTTCCTTTCAGCCCATTATTTTCTCTAAGGTTTTTAACCTGCTATAGGCAGTGTTGTTTCATGTGTTTGTAACCTGTGACCTGCTGAGGTTATTCTGATTCTGAGTCTTTATTTCTGATTCAGGGGAGGATTTGGTGGAGGTCGGGGTCTTCCTGGAAAAAATGGAACCATCAGTGGACGAGAGTGTCCCAAAGGGCTTTTTGGTATCTTTTGTGAGGTTGAATCTTATTTTCTTATAATACATTTATGAGCATAATATTATAATACTGTTGTGCATTGTGACAGTATGAGATTTGTCAGAACCTGCATTTCTTTAGTTGAGATATAGAAGATCAATTTCTGAGTTGCTCTAACTTGGTTGTTTGCACTCTAACTATATATACTGTGTTGTAGGAATGTCCTGTTGGTACTTATAAAAATGTCAGTGGATCTGATAAAGCCCTTTGTCATTACTGCCCTTGTGAGCTTCCAGATCGAGCTATTTATGTTTCTGTTCGAGGTATTATTCTTTATAATTTCTTTCTTGACACCTGAAAGAAGAAAAATGTAAAATCTCTTTTCCTTAAAATTTGATCCCTACCTTTTCAACAGGTGGTGTGACAGAGATTCCTTGTCCATACAAGTGCATATCTGACAGATATCACATGCCAAACTGTTATACAACATTTGAAGAGGTGGTATACACTTTTGGTGGGCCATGGTTGTTTGGTCTTGTTCTCTTAGGTCTCCCTGTCCTGCTAGCTCTAGTTCTCAGTGTTGCAAGGATGAAATATGTTGGTGGGGACGACTTACCTGCCCTTGATCCTGCTCCACATGACACACGGATAAATTCCTTTCCTTTCCTGGAATCATTGAATGAGGTTCATTACCAGTTTCTTTCTAGTGCAATTCACTATTTCTCCTCTTGCGGCTCATTGCATTTCAGATAACCTTTTAACATCATATTCTTGTCACCTTTCAGATCATGGAAACAAATAGAATTGAGGAGTCCCAAAATCATATACATAGGTTATATTTCCAGGGCCCAAATACTTTCAGTGAACCTTGGCACCTGTCTCATTGTCCACCAGAAAAAGTAAAAGATATTGTGTATGCTACTCATTCTATTAAATATGATATTTGATTATGTACATTGTATTTAGGACCGGAGGAGTATTAAAATTGACCTTTTACTTCTAATTATGTTATCTATCTTGCAGATATGAAGATGCTTTTAATAGATTTGTGGATGAGATTAATATTTTAGCAACTTATCACTGGTGGGAAGGGTCTATATACAGCATTCTTTGCATAATTGCTTATCCCCTTGCATGGTCATGGCTACAAAGGTGTCGGATAAAGAAATTACAACAGCTCCGAGAATTTGTTCGATCAGAATATGATCATACTTGCTTGCGTTCTTGCCGTTCACGAGCACTTTATGAGGGGCTCAAGGTTCATCTTCATATTTTCTCTCTCCTGAATTTGTTATATTTTTGGCCTTTGATAACTTTCCTAGAATAATATAATTTGCAACTTTTTCTTGTCATTAAATATCTCTTTAACTAACTGAACACTGTTTGGTTTGACATTGTAATTAAACATGAAATCCTTTTTCTGACGTGATATTGCTTTTTGTGCCTGTGTTTTGCTTTAACATTCACCTTAACTAGTAAGAATCAGTGATTTTCAGAATAATTGTCATGGTAATCACTGGTGTAGTTACCTTATTGGATTTCAGGTAGCTGCAACATCTGATATGATGTTGGCATATATGGACTTTTTCCTCGGTGGGGATGAGAAGAGACCTGATCTGCCTCCTCGTCTTCATCAAAGGCTTCCTATGTCTATAATATTTGGGGGAGATGGAAGTTACATGGCTCCTCTCTCTATTCAGAGTGATAATATGCTCACTAGCATCATGAGTCAGGTTTCCGTAACTTGGAAGTCAGCCTTTATGTCAATTGTTGAACAACGTTACCGTAGAACTACTTGTTGATTACCTCTTAAATTTGTCTTCCTCTAGTTTGTTCCACCTACTACATGGTATCGGCTAGTGGCTGGACTCAATGCTCAACTACGCTCAGTTTGCCTTGGACATCTAAGACAGAATTTCAAGCATGTTCTCAACTGGCTCAATATATTTGCAAACCCTACTTTGCTGATGCATGGCATACGTGTTGATCTTGCTTGGTTTCAGCCCACAGCTTCTGGATATTGCCAGTTTGGACTTGTGGTGCGTGCTACTGAGAGTGAATGCACATCACTATTGTCTGAAAGTCATGATGAGGAAGGTTTAATCGAAGTGAAATCATGGTAATTATAAATTTGATTTCTTTTGTTCATGATTAGTGATTATAAACTAGTTGACTTTTGTGGGAATTATATTATTTTGTAAATAAGTATTATTAGATTAAGTCAAGATTAGATCCTAGAATCTAGCAGTTAGTTAGAACAGATTAATTTGTTTCAATTTTTGAATTTCCTAGAAGTTCTCAATCTGTTACAACAGATTGCCCTCCGTGTATCTTATATATTTCACATGAATCAATGAGAAGTGTATCGGACTCAATTATTCTAATCCTAAACCTCTACATGGTATCAGAGCGTACACTGTAGGGTCCTCCACGTCCTCCGCCTTAAGTCCGATCCAAGTCGTCACCCACTGTGACGTCCTCAACCTCCTCAAGTCCAGCTCGTCTCCATTCGGCATCTTCACTCATCCGAAGAGCCCACTCTCAAGCGAGTCCTGGCGTCACCCTCAAAACGTTACCCACCGTCGGCGTCTGTTTCAGTCCATCCGACTAGTCGCCCCTACCCAGTACCAGTCGAAGACGAGACTGTCAGTCTCGGTGAATTCTCAGATTGGATCCAGAAGTCCAGTTCGTGATTCGTCCGGCTCCTTCGTCTCTGCAATTCTGCCATCCTTCTCGGTAGTATCGCTCTGCAACTCCTTCAATCGAGTCCCACCATCTTGAAGCCTGCACCGGGTCGAAGGAATTACCAACAGGTGTCTCGAGCCTCCGACGATCGGTGGTCTGCGACTCCAGATCATCGTCCTCCACCAAACGGCTCGAGCTCGTCCAACGATCCTAGTCCAGATCGTCATCCAAGACCGTCTTGACATTCATCGTCTCATCATCCCTGGTTCGCTCGTCGCGCCTTCCGCCATTGTTGAGCCACCGTCGTCCTCCCTCCCGCTCACCTTTTTTTTCCTCTCGAGACTCTACAAGTATCGGGTCTTCAGTTTTTGGGAATATCGGGTCATTTGCAGGATTGGGCTTTTAGGTTTGTCTTTTTCTGATTGCCCTATTGCACTATTGGGCTCCATTTATTAGTGGGTTCTCTTGTTGTCTTCTCGGCTTGTCTCCTTTCTTAACCTGCACCAATGGCTTCATTAAATGATACAGCCCCATTAAATGATACACCACCGCTCCCCAAGACCAGCGATAATACAACTCCTCTCCACTCTTCCGATAACCAATTGATATCTAACCAATTGGTGTCGGAGAAACTGAATCTTCACAATTATCATGAGAATTCTGGTTTGAGCTGTGCGCTCTCTGGCAAGAAGAAGATCAAATGGCTGAAAATGAATGGGATTCTCCCACTGATGCTACTCGCCACCTTCGAATGTCAACATTGATCGGATCCTGATTTTCTCGCTGGCTTAAACTCAGAATTTGACGATGCTCGGGCAAGGATAAAGAGTAATTCGTCTCTTCCTCCTCTCCCGAAGTATATTCTGAGATTCGTCGTGAAGAGTCCCGAAGACAAACTATGCTCCTCAAGGCCATCTCTTCAGGACCAGAAGCGTCCGGTTTAATCAGTAAGCACATTCCCCCTTCTGGTTCTGGCTCTACTAAATCTCGTCCAACGTGTGATCATTGTAAGAAGATTGGTCATACCAAAGACAAATGCTGGAAACTCCACGGTAAGCCATCTGATTGGACACCTCGCAAACCACGATCACCTTCTGCTCATCAAACAGTCATTGAGACAGATACTACTTCAGAATCCGTGCCTCCTTCCCTCAATACAGAACAGATGAGTCAACTTCTCAATTTGCTGAAAAATTTACGATCCTCTCAAGGACCGGTTGCAACTATCGCCAAACAAGGTAATGATCATCTTACTCTCATATCATCATCCTCTCTGCCAAAATGGATAGTAGACACCGGCGCCTCTGATCATATGACCTCAGAATCAAGAGTATTTACCTCCTATTCTCCTTTGGCTGGTAATAATCGAATTCGCACAGCCAATAATTCTAGTGCCCCCATTCTTGATAATGGTACCGTAACTCTTACAAGGGACTTCAAACTTGATTATGTTCTTCATGTTCCTCATTTGGCATACAATCTCCTTTCAATCAGCAAATTGACAAAAATACAAAGCTGTTACGCTCACTTTTTGCCACTCATTGTATATTTCGGGATCTCTCCTCGGGAAGACGATTGGCACGGCTAAGGAGCATGACGGCCTTTACTACCTTGATGATTCTTCGCAAGTGCCTTGTCATCACAAATAAAGACCTATGTCTCCCTAGTTTAGACAATAATTTGATGTTATGGCATAGAAGGATGGGTCATCCTAGTTTTCAGTATTTACAAAGATTGTTTCCTCAATTTTCATTCAATAAAGATGTTAATTTCCATTGTGATACGTGTGAACTAGCAAAACATCATCGTACTACCTTCCCTCCCACCTCCTATCACTCTACTCGTCCCTTCTCCATCATCCACGGTGATGTATGGGGTCCCTCTAGAATACCTAACCGGACATGTTCGAAATATTTTGTCACTTTCATAGACGATCACTCTCGCATGTGTTGGGTGTACCTCTAAAAGAAAAATCTGATGTGTTCAATATCTTTGTTGAATTCTTCCACTATGTTCAAACCCAATTTAATTCTACCATTCAAGTCCTACACTCTGATAATGGCACCGAATATTTCAATCATACCTTTAGCCATTTTCTAAAGTCTCACGGCATCATTCATAAAAGTAGTTGTCCTAACACCCCTCAATGAGAATGGCATTGCCGAACGTAAAAATCGCCATCTTCTTGACATTGCCCGTGCCCTTATGTACACCAAACAATGTTCCAAAGTATTTCGGGAGATGCAATCCTTCTTGCCACTCACCTTATCAATAGACGCCTACTCGTGTCCTTTCCCATATGTCCCCTCTTCATAAACTCCGTGAGACTCATGTGATTTCACACCTTGATCACTCTCTTCCTCTCCGTGTCTTTGGATGTACCGTATATGTCCATATTCACCATCCCCTTCCAAATTTGACCCTAGGTCCATCCCTTGCATCTTTCTTGGCTATTCCAATTGCCAAAAAGGTTATCGTTGTTATGACCCTAAATCCCAACGAATCTTTGTCACCGAGATGTCACATTTCTTTGAAGCCATACCTTTCTATCCACAACCTTCGAGTCGGGGGAGAATTGGAGTGACTCTCGGCCACTATACCCGAACCTATACCACCTTCCTATCCCGTGGTCATACCCTCCACACCTGATTCACTCACAATGCCATCACAAACAGGGGGAGACAAAGGTATCAAACAATATGACAAGGTTTACTCTAGGAGGAACAAAAGGTAGTAGAATCTGTTATACCTGAGGCTCAGCCACTCTCCCAACCGAGAGAGACTCCTGATGCTAACAAGGACCTAAACATGCCCATTGCATTGAGAAAGAAGACACGTTCTTGTACTCAACATCCTATTCAAGACTACATGTCATATGGTAATCTCTCACGAAATACTGTCATTTTGTCACTAACCTTGATCAGGTTCAGATTCCCACAAATGTACACGAGGCACTTGAAATTCCTGAATGGAAAGATGATGTATTGGATGAGATGAATGCTCTTGAGAAAAATCAAACTTGGAATGTCACTAACTTACCCCAAGGTAAAAAGGCGTAGGGTGTAAGTGGGTATTTACCCCAAGTACAATGCGGATGGTACCTTGAACAAGTACAAAGCCAGACTAGTTGCCAAGGGTTTTACACAAACTTATGGCTTGGACTACAATGAAACTTTGCCCTGTAGCAAAGCTAAACACGGTCAGAATCCTTATTTCCATTCTTTGTTAATCTCATTGGTCATTACAACAGCTAGACATCAAAAACGCCTTCCTAAATGGGGACCTAAAAGAAGAAGTTTATATGTCACTTCCACCTGGTTTTGAGAATGGTCACGGCAAACAGGTATGCAAGCTGAACAAATCCATTTACGGATTGAAGCAATCTCCTAGAGCCTGGTTTGACAGATTCTCACAAGTTCTAAAGGCTGAAGGATACAACAAATGCCTCTCTGATCACACTATGTTCACTATGAACCATGAAGGTATGATTACTATCTTAATAGTATATGTGGATGACATAATACTTACAGGAAACAATCCTCAAGAAATGAGCAGAATCAAACTAGCGCTAAACAAGGAGTTCGAAGTCAAGGACCTTGGTAACTTGAAATACTTCCTAGGAATGGAAGTGGCTAGGTCAAAAGAAGGTATTCACATTTCACAAAGGAAGTATGTCCTTGATCTACTAAAGGAAACTGGCATGCTTGGGTGTAAGCCAAGCAAGACTCCCATTAGTGTCAAAAAGAAGAAGAAAAAGGTAGAACAGCAGACAACCGAACAAGAGGTGGTGGAAAAAGAAACAAGAAGAGGAAGAAAAACCAGCAGACATAGGGCGCTACCAGAGATTGGTTGGAAAGCTTATCTATCTTTCTCACACACGTCCTGACATTGCCTTTGCAGTAAGTACTGCAAGTCAACATATGCACTCACCCAAACAGAAACACTTGGATGCAGCATATAGAATCCTGAAATACCTCAAAGGAACTCCTGGCCGAGGTCTCTTCTTCAGAAAAACTAATTTGAGGACTATTGAGATATACACCGATGCAGATTGGGCGGAGACCAAGAGAACAGCAGGTCTACTTGAGCTATTGCACGTTTGTATGGGAAATCTAGTAACGTGGCAGAGTCACAAGCAACGAGTGGTATCCACAAGTAGTGCAGAATCAGAATTAAGATCACTATCTGAAGGACTCAAGGAAGGAATTTGGATAAAAAGGTCGGCGACGAGACCTACACCAAGATAGAATCTCCACTAAAACTTTATTGTGATAATAAGGCAGCCTTAAGCATGGCATTGAATCCAGTACAACACAGTAGAACTAAGCATGTTGATGTTGATCGCCACTTTATCAGAGAAAAGGTTGAAGATGGAATTATTTGTCTCTCCTACATACCCACAAAATTACAGCTTGCAGATATACTCACAAAAGGTCTACCTGAGGACATATTTGAAGGCTTTGTATGCAAGTTGGACATGATGAGTATCTATGATCCAACTTGAGGGGGAGTGTGGGAATTATATTATTTTGTAAATAAGTATTATTAGATTAAGTCAAGATTAGATCCTAGAATCTAGCAGTTAGTTAGAACAGATTAGTTTGTTTCAATTTTTGAATTTCCTAGAAGTTCTCAATCTGTTACAACAGATTGCCCTCCGTGTATCTTATATATTTCACATGAATCAATGAGAAGTGTATCGGACTCAATTATTCTAATCCTAAACCTCTACAACTTTCTTTGTTTTACGTGTAGTTTCCTCCAAAGTCATGGTAATGCAGAGCACCAGTTGATAGGCGACAAGCATCTGACGATGCCTAGAAGGATGCCTGGAGGAATATTGCATTCGAAGAGCATTAGGACCTTTAAAGAAAAGAAAACCATATATTACCCCTTTTCTTTCATTATCTTTAATACAAAACCTGTTGGCCATCAGGTAGTAAAATGCTCGCTATTTTCAATCATGGCCTTCTTTCTCTTGGAGACAATGCTTAGTAATTATTCTCTTTCTATGACTTGTCATTGCAGGATCTTGTCGGTCTACTCATCTCTATACTACTTTTGGGAGACTTGATTTTAATTCTGCTCACATTGCTTCAGATGTACTCATTGTCACTTGCGAACTTTTTGTTAGTTTTGTTTGTCCTTCCTTTTGGCATACTATTTCCATTCCCATCTGGAATCAATGCTTTGTTTAGTCAAGGACCTAGGAGATCTGCAGGTCTTGCTCGCCTTTATGCTTTGTGGAATCTTACATCTTTAGTCAATGTAGTAAGTTTTTCTAACCCCATATCTTTCATCTCATTGATTGTAGTAAGGGGTATTGCTGAAGAAAGCATGGCCCTATTCCTTCTGCAAGGAATATGTGTTGCTCGGTTTTTCTACACATTGTTTGATACCTTTTTTAACAGTTAAATTGGCCACCCATTGTAACAGGCTGTTGCATTCATCTGTGGATTCATTCATTATTATACAGCTCATTCAGATAACAGGCATTCCAACTTTCAGTCCTGGAGTTTTAGCATGTAAGCAACTTTCACTCACTGTCTTGCTTAGCAATTATTGGAGCCAGTTGCCTGAGCTGACTGATTCTGCAGCCTCCATTATCTGAGAGCATTATGGGGTGTTTATGTTTTTTGCAGGGACGAAAGTGAATGGTGGGTGCTTCCTTCTGGTCTGGCACTGTCTAAAATAATCCAAGCACGACTTATTAATTATCATGTGGCTAACCAGGAAGTCAAGGATCTCTCATTGTATAGCACTGACCCTAATGTCTTCTGGCAGTCTTGAGTGGATCTTGAACTCCTTCACTTCAGTTGAACTTGTATATGAATTTATGAAAATTTGGAAAAGAGTAAGTAGTTACATGATTGGGGCACGCTCAATGTATACAGTTTGAGAAAATTTCTTTGTAATTTATGAATAATGAAGAGAGATGATAACAGGACTGGTAAATTTTTTTTTTTTTACTCGTCCTCCTTTTAAGACCATGCCCCCATTTTTGTATTTGTTGTGGAAAAAACAAGTTCTCAATGCCTCACAAATCATAAAAAGAGGAAAGGAAAACATAAGTTATACCTAAACTTCTCGTGGCCTGTAGGGTGATATCATAATGCAGTACCATAATTATCTGTGGACCACAAATAAATTAAGATATAATGAATCCGATATCATTTTCTTTCCCTATGCATTAATGAATAAATTTTGATCGCAAATCAACATTTCAATGGTCATCATCACTGTTCAATGAATTGAAATGGATTATATGAATAATTAATGTCAATTTGAAGGGGATTTTGATGGATTAAACAATTAATTCATTATTGATCACTTCAATTCAGCGTCTTCCACGTGTTTAGGCTTTAGATAAAGCTTCGAAGCTTTTATTATTCTCTTACAATAAGCTCTATTTTCGAGTGGTGTTATTTATTACTCTATGTTACTTCTCCGGTTCTTTTTGTAATTTTTTTTTATTGTGTAAAAAAATTGTCGGTTAAGATCAGTTGAAAACAATAAATATGACAAAATATAGTGTCTTTTCCAAACATATTATTTATAAAAAGAGAAAAAGTGAGAGAATGTGTAAAAAATGAGAGATAATGAGTATAAAATATGGGGGAGAATGGATAATAAATGATTGGATGAAAGATAATTAGTGGTTCGTTAATATAAAAATATGTATTTAATAGGGGTAGAAAAGTACCGTAGTTTAAAATTTGAGACACAAACAAAGTCATTTATATTAAGGATCAACCCCAATAAAAAATACGTTGTTTATAAATAGGACTGAAAGGAGTAACAAATTTGGCATCTACATATAATTAATTAAAAGTAAAAATGAAAAAAAAAGTGTATTAAAGTTTTAATCAAACACAATGTTCCTTACATATAGGAACCATATATAAGAGAATGTTACTTATACATAGGATGGGTTGGAAAGAGGGAGTATGTTTTTAAATATGTTGATGCAATTCTTAATAAAAATAAATAAATGTTATATATCGATAAGAGCCTTATTGATGGAAGGAGGGACTTATCCCCCTTTTTTGCCTGTGCATTGTCAGTGATTCATTTTGCTTGATTCAATATCCATTTTATTAATAAAAGAAAACGATGTCCCTTTCGGCCTTTCGTGGGGGAAATTGTAAATTAAAATGGACGATGCGCCATAAGGATAATAAAAGGATAAGCTAAAGGCTAATGCCCAATTATGGGTACGTCAACAGAAAGTGACAAGGACTTTGTGGACCATTTTTTCATTTTTCTTTAATCATAACAAGTGCCTTAATCAATTTTTACTAACTATAAGGTTTAGTTAGCTCTTTTTTTAGGGAGATCAAAGAACCTGAATAAATTACTTTATTATATATTTTATTATTTATGATTAAATTATTAATCAATTTATAAGTCAAACAAATTAATTTGAAGAAAAAACGAAAAGTATAAATACTTTAAAATAATTTAATTAGCCTCTTTAATTTTTTTTAAAAATTAACTGAGTTTTATATGTAGGACGAGAGGTAGTAATAATTTTGGCTGTGTTGCATCAGATTTTTATATAGTAGCAGGAAGACGATTTCGCCATTCCTTTAGACCTTACATTATGCACTTTGTTCAACAACATTATGCTTTTACCCTTCTTGAAGTTATGTTGGAAAAAAAGTCGTTACTAATTCTGGCTGTGTTTTTGGGCGTCCCTATGGTTTTAGACACTTCAAACCAACATTAGTTAGAATTTGGGGAAATGTTTTTCCCCCTTATAAGCAGACACCCAAACATAACCTAGAGATTTAGGTGAGCTTTATATATTTTAATCTTATTTTATTTGAATCGTAAGCTCGTAAAAGTTTACTTTTATTAATAAATATATGTTACAAATATAATAAAATAATACAAATATAAAAATGAAAATAATTGAATTTAAATATATTTTAAATATAAATAGTTGAAATTAAATCCATTGACATCAAGAATTTATCATTGCAAAAGAAGAAGCTAAAAACATAAAACTAATAAATTCAGGGAGTTAACTTGAGAGTTTGACAACAATATTAATAGGTAATATGTAAACACTTTTAGTCATAATCATAAGGCATGCCCTAATTCAACTAAACTATTAAGTAAGAAAAATAAAATTGAAGACGTGTCCCGATATTGATGAAATCCAGACCCAACTCAAAAAATTTGAGATATACATTAGTCTTAATTAGCCCTGATTTTTAATATCCAATAGCCCTTAAAAAATTCTTAAACTTATTCCAATAGCACAGGGACAACAAAAATTATGATATGAATAGGGATAAGTTCACGAACAACAAATTAGGAGGGGGAAAAAAATTGTTAGCTTATTTCTATTATCAATCACCCAATTTTTATTATTCGTTTGTTTATCTCCCACTTATTAATCATTTTTTTATTTTTTGGTTCCTGAGTTTATCTCACTTATAAATCACCTAGTATTTATTGTTTGTAGGCTTATTCCAACTTATTAATTACATAATTTTTGTTTGTATCTAAAATTAGAAACCGAAGATTACTACATATGTTTTGTTTACGCCTTATGCCCAATTGGTTATGAACTTATGATGACTGGTTGGCTATCATTATTCTGGTAGCTTCTATGGGTGATGAGTTTCTCCAAAAAAAAAGTGACTTTTTCTAGAAGTAACTTTTTTTAGCTTCTGGTGTGACTTTTTTCAACCTTTGAAGAAAAATGTTAGAGACATAAGATCTAATAAGATATATATATATATATATATATATATATATATATATATGCATTCTAATTTATCCATTATAATATATTTAATTAAGTATTTTAGAGTTTTGTAGTTTTTTTAATAATAATTTATTTTTTATCAAATTTAAATTTAATTTTTTATATTCAATTATCACAATATATAAAACTAATATATAATTATATATGTAATATTCAATAAGATTCATGTCATTTTCAGTCATTTTTCATCTCAAATAACCATTCAAATAAAAACTTATATGGAAAAAAAAATCACTTTTGTCATCGCTATCCAAAACATAAATCACATTCACAATATAACTTTTTCTGAAAAAATCCCATTTAAAAAAAGCCACTTCTATCACCACTATCCTAAACGAACTCTTTGTGTAGATATTCTCCTTGGGTGGCAGAACTTTGATGGTAGCCATTGATGATGGTGGGTGCTTTTAAAAAAATATAAGGTAAGGATATTAATGTCTTTCCACTCACAAAATTTAGTACTCAATTGGAACTCACAATTTATATGTATATTCACATAAGTGAAGGCAAAAACTCCATACACGTAAATCGAAATTTAAAAATTACTTTTATAAGTTTGAAACGTGTGTTTGTCTTTCTCCCTCTCTCTTCTCTGTACTTCCTCTCCCTCACCTTATGCTCCCTCTCGCCAGCGGCTTGTAAGTACAAGCCGCCGGTGAGCACCGTTTTTGTGTCACAGATGAGTCAGAGATGTAGTTTAGAGTCTAGATCTTAGATTTGTGGTCTTCTCTCTTTGAGTTGTGTCGGATGTGGTCATCTCTCGTTCTTGTGGCGAGCCCTCTTTTCTCCTTCTCCAGATCTGATCTGTGGATGTGAGATTTATCTGTTTTTTGTTGTTTTTTTTGTGGTACTGGGTTTTGTGGTGGTGTTCTTGTCTCAGGAAATAAACAGATCTGTAAGATCTGTGTTCAAATTCTCTTAGTTGGGTGGCTGTTTGAACGTTATTAGATCCGATTATCACTTGATGGCGAGGATTGCGTTCTTGGGGGAAGATCTAAAAAGGCGTTGTTTGGTGTGTGATCAAAGTCACCAGGTCTGATTCAACAAAGGAGCAGAAATATTCTTCAGGATATCATAGGTCTTCTTTCGTCTGAGGTTTGGTTTTCTGTGTTTTTTTCCCAATATGGGGTAACTATACAACTGCTCTAATTGCAGCTCAGTCTTATAAGGAGTGTGCCCGTTTGGGTGGGTTTTCCAACTAACATTTTCTTACTTGTCACTTCTAACCTTGGATATTGAGGAGACTGCTTTTGTCTATGATTCTACTCTATTCTTAAATATTTTTATGTATAGTGATTTAACTGTTTTTTTTATATTTGATGTATTTTGATGTATTAGATTTGACATTGATTGCGTGAATTCAGATATTGTACTTGTTCGTAGTATTAATATAAATATTTTTTCCGACAAAAAAAACATGTGTTTGTCTTTTGAAAATTCGAAGACAAACGCTGGTCTGGCAGATTCCGTGACTTTAGTGAGACCTTTGTTCGCAAATCATTGTCCGTTAAAATATTCCTGCATTGTGCATTGTGCCCAATTTACTAACTAAATACCGAATGTTCTGTAGCCCCATGTGGAAATAAACATTCAAAATTTATAGTAACATAAAAAAAAAAAAAAAAAAGTCAGTTAAATTTTTGAAATTTCATCATTTTAGCCATTTAATTTCCATGTTTTGAAGTTGAGTGTTTGAAATGGATACTCAACCTTGGTTAAGAAAATTCACGTTAGACAAAGTTGAATTTAATTCTTTAAGCAGAAACATTTGATTGACGTTAAAATGAATGCACATAAACTACATGGAGTATCAAATTAGGAGAAGTATATCATATATGTGATTTAAGATAAATAACTACATATATTTTTGAATTATGAATAATTAAAGTTAACCAAAGTTTTGTATTTATGTCACGTGGATATACTAATATTACTTGAAATAAATGAAATATTGACCAACTTGGCTGCAGTGAGAGCATAGAATATATCATTTTATCTTATTATATGTTTGGATTAACTTTTAAATAATAATTTTTACGATTTACGAAATAAGTATGTGAGAAGAATTTTATCAAGAGCTTCTGAAACTGAGGTTTCACAAGTTACCAAATACTTATTTTACCCACATACACCCACACTTCTTTGCTTAAGTACTCAATTTATTATAAAAATTTACTTCATATTTTATATTAATAATTTATATTTGATACTACTTACTCACTCTGATCCTTAATATAAAATTTATTTAAAAATTTGATCTTAGTTCTAAATATGAAATATAATTTTTATATTTGTCAATCTTTTTCTAATTTACTTTTATTAATGCTCCCTCAATAATAATCATGGAAAAAAAGAAATTGAGAAATTGAGAAAGATAAATAGGGTATTTTTAAAAATACTTGTTATATTCATTAATTTAATTAGCTTATTTGATCTAATTAAATTAGGAATATTTAAGATAGGAGGGAGTGCTTTGTTGTGTCTATCATTGTGGCTAAACTCGTGAGTTGACTCTCCGAATTTAGTGTTTTTACGTTTCTAGTTTACCAAATTGAGTTGAGTCATTGGTAAACTTGTCATCGTTGTAAACTTGACTTAACTTATGAATTTATACATCGAGTTTACCGTTTTTACGTTTCAAACTTACAAAACCGTATTACCTTATCCTTAAACTCGTGTTAACTTTTTTTATTGGATTATGCTCCGTGGCATTATATGTAAGTTTTATAGAAATTTATTTTTTAAATATGGTAAAATTAGAATACTGATGGATTTGATTTTAATTATTTGGATTTAAAATATATTTAAATCAAATTGTTGGTATTTTTTTATTTTTAATTATTTATTATATATTATTAATACATATTTAATAGTGAAAATAAACTCTTACGAATTTAAATGAACTAATGATATTTCTAAATAGTAGAGTATTACTTTTAAGGGAAGGAAATTAAATCACGGAAAAATTCCTGAGACTTTGTTTAGGGGTTCTATTTTGGAGGGAAAGGAAAGGGAATAGAGGGTTTTGGTAGTATTTTCCATTGTTTGCAAGTTTTAAAAATAAGAGGGAGGGAATCAAAGATTTTTACAAATCCTCCAAAACCCTCATTCTTCTAAAAAATAAAGTTCCCCCAATATTGGGAGTTTTAAGAGATGAAATAGATTAATTAGTTTGTTACCCTCGTTCACCACCACCACCACCCCACCCCCGCCACCGCCACCACATAAATAATTTTTTTAGAAAATTTAAATTTATTTGTAAAGTATAATAATTATATTAATTATTAAAGAAAATGGAAAAATGGTAAAAATAACTCATTAATCATCCATCTTCCTTCATTACTATTTTTTTAACCCAAACAAGGGAGGTTCATTTCCCTTCCATCCCTTCCCTCTCTATTCTCCTTGCATCCCTTTCCTTCCCCTTCTTTCCAAACTCCCAGACAAAACCTGATGGAGCAGATACTCTCAGTATCTGCTTCCTCCTCATCCCTCAGTATCCCTCAATCTCGACCATCCAATATTTAATCCAACCGCATAGAAAGAGACACATCATACATTTCAAAATACCGCATGCGGTAAAAATTACCACATACAGTAAATATGAAATTTTTGGAATGTATGATGTGTCTCTCTCTATGCGGTTGGATCAAAAATTGGATAGCCGAGATGGACAGATAATGAGGGATACTGAGATGAGATTTGTCCCTACTGCTGTCCATATCTAAAAAATCTTGTTTTTTTGAATAGGTATAAATAAAGAAGCCATTGCAATTGCCCGAAATACTAGGCTTACTGCTTACTAAAGGCACAAAAATAGAGGGTAAGTTGCTGAGAGTTGTCATCGAATGGGTACCTCGATTTAATATTTGTACCTGTTATTTGCTTCTGAGGCAATCCGCGTCCCAAAACCTGAGGGAACGATGGAGACGAGAGAGAAAAGAGTCCAAAGCGTTGCCGAATCAGAAGCCTAAGGTGCCAGAGTCCGCAAAGGAATCTGAAAGTTAATTTCAAGAACCAGTAAAGCGGCTTTGCGTGAAGAGATCGTCACGAGTCGTTGACTAGGGGATATTTTGATTGGTTTCTGAATGATACACACCACTCTATTGGGCGAAGCTTATAGCTGAGTTAGCTCAGTTCCTGCGCAAGGCTTCCAACCTCTCACGATCCTCATTTTCTCTCTATCGGAGCACTGACTCCAGCGAAGCGGAAGGCCATCATGAAGCAAACTATGGAATCTCCTCTGCTCGGAGGCGATGGCTTAGGCAACAAGAAGAAGTCGATGAAAATTATCTTGCTCCTTCTTGCTTTTATGTCTCTCCCAAGTTCGTTCTTCTTTCCCATTCTATTGATTTTTTGTTTTCTTTTTCCCCTCAAATAGTCATAAATATTCCAGAGATCCAAACGAACAATTCACTTCAGTGCAAAACTTCTGGGTGGTAATCTTATTGCGTGCAAACATGGAGCCTTACTTCTGCTCACTCTGTTCGGGCTGGAATGACCGACTTTACAAATTTCTCTTACTTACTTTTGGGTTGCATGATTCAGAATTCACGAGCATGAATTTGCAGAGATATAAACTAATTGGGGAAAAAAGCTTGAGTCTCGTGATTTCTTGCATTTTTTACCTCTTCTCAATTTATGATTGGAAAATATTGATTGCTTCTGATTAGTATGTGAAGACCAAATCTGTTAGAAATGGCGTGAGAATAAGAAAAAGATATGCCACAACCACATTTAACGGGCAATTTGATTAACGTATTAACTGACTCGACCAAATGATTGAAATTGTTGTGTTCCAGTTTTGGGACTTGTAATCAGAGGCAACAGAAACTTCTGGGCTCCGAAACATAATGTGGGAATTCAAACCAATCAACAGGATATCATCGAGTCCGAGCTGGGAGTTGTTGCAGCCGACGATCGCCGTTGTTCTGAAATCGGAGCTTCAATGCTGAGGCGTGGTGGGCATGCTGTTGATGGTGCAGTGGCAACTTCATTATGCCTTGGTGTTGTCTATCCATCATCAAGTGGCATAGGAGGGGGAGCATTCATGGTCGTCCGATCATCTGCAACTTCTCGGACACAGGCTTTTGACATGAGAGAAACTGCTCCTTCAGCTGCTTCACAGGTTTGAATTCAACTCTTTCTGTGAAACTATTGCTGCTGTTAAACCTCACATCTCAATGGGCCAATCGATAGGAACTATAGAAGGAACACGGGGTTTGAAGATATGGATTATAGTTCTTGCCTAATGCAGGAGAAAATTACACACACACACATATATGCAATTAAGTTTGCAACACTTACCTTTCAGTTTGTTCCCAGTTAAACTTGTAATTCCTTCTTCACAAAAAATTCTACAAGCATGTAACTTATTTTTCCATAACTATGTGAATGTCGTCAACCAAACAGAATATGTATCAGAACAATTCCGCAGCTAAAAGCCAAGGTGCCTTGTCAATTGGAGTTCCTGGTGAGTTAGCTGGCCTTCATGAAGCCTGGCTGCAGCATGGACGATTAACATGGAGAGCTTTATTCCAACCGGCTATAAATCTTGCTAAAAATGGCTTTGAAGTGTCACCTTATCTTGGAAATTACATAGCTAGCCATACAGATAGGGTAATGAACGATCCTGGGTTGAGAAATGTATTTGCTCCAAATGGCAATTTGTTGAAAACTGGGGAGACATGCTATAATGTGGAACTTGGACGCAGCTTAGGGGTAGTGGCAGAACAAGGTCCGCAAGCTTTTTATAATGGAACCATTGGTAAAAAGTTAGTGAAGGATGTGAGAGAAGCTGGTGGGATTCTTACAATGGAAGATTTAAGTAATTACAAGGCGGAAATAACTGATGCAGTCACTGTGAATGCGATGGGATATACCATATATGGAATGCCTCCTCCTTCAAGTGGAACACTTTCTCTTTCTCTGGTGGGTATATTCCTAGCTCCTGTTTTACTTTTCCTTGTTCTGCAGGAAGTATGGCATAGCTGCCCTTGATGAGTTTAACCATCCTCACGAGTAAACAAACTTTATGTTGTCTTGGTCCACCAACTGCTTTTCATGGTTTCTTTGCTTTGTATAGGTTTTGAATATCTTCGACAGCTATGGAAGTTCAGATGCTGCAAAAGGGGAGGTGGGTGCTCATCGGCTGATAGAAGCTCTGAAACACACATATGCTGTTCGAATGAACTTGGGCGACCCTGATTTTGCAAACATAACTAGCACTGTATCAGACATGCTTTCCCCTTCTTTCGCTAAGAAAATTCAAGAAAAGATACTGGACAACACTACCTTCCCTCCAGAGTACTATATGAACAGGTGATGTCCACTTAATTTCTGCTTATTATGCTTGAAAAGTTGCAAAGTCTGACAAAATATGGTGGGCAGGTGGGCTCAAGTCAGAGATCATGGAACAAGCCATTTCTGCATTGTGGACGCTGATAGAAATGCTGTATCATTTACAACAACAGTAAACTGGGTTTTTGGAGCTGGTGTGCTTTCTCCTTCTACTGGTATTGTGCTCAACAATGAGATGGATGACTTCTCAATACCTACTATTGTATCACCTGGAAAACTCCCTCCAGCCCCAACAAATTTTATTCGACCAAACAAGAAACCATTGTCTTCCATGACTCCCGTCATCGTCACTAAGGTATTTCTTGTGGTTTGCGCACCCTGATGACTACAATTTGATAGTTATTTTGCCATACAGAATACTTGAACGTTTTTGGAGGGTAAGGATTCTGGCACAAGTTTGTTCACTGTTATGATCCTCTTGCAGGATGATCGATTGGTTGGAGTTATTGGAGGCAGCGGCGGATTGCACATCTTTCCATCAGTGATTCAAGTTTTTCTAAACCATTTTATCCTGGGAATGGATCCTCTGGATTCAGTTCAGAGCCCGAGGATTTATCACACGGTTTGAACTAGATTTTTTATTCTTAAAAAAGCACACTTCATGCATGATGCCACTACGAATTGCCACTGAATTTAGTTTTCTTGTCATGCAGCTTATCCCCAATGTAGTTAGGTACGAGAACTTGACTGGTCCTTATGGTGACCATATCGAGGTTTCGGAGGAAACAAGGCATTTCCTGGAAGACAGGGGTCATCAACTTAAAGAGGCTCAATCACCATTAGCCATCACTCAGCTTATTGTCCAAGATTTCAAAACTCCTATCAAAATGAACAGGAAGATCAGTAATGTAATGCATGGCACTCTAACTGGTGTAAGTGACCCTAGAAAGGGTGGGTGTCCAGCAGCCATCTAATTGCCCATAAATTCATATTCATGCAATCACAGAAGCGTGGGGAGACATTCATGCACGGTGCTTCATTCTCTTAACGTTTCTGAACCACCCCAATTGTATTCCTTAGGCTCTTAACGTTTCTGAACTACCCCAATTGTATTCCTTAGGGTCTTTTTGGTATGGAGGATTTGTAGGAGAGGGAAATTTTTATGACTTGGATTTAAGAAAATATTTAAGATAGAAGAGCAAGAAAAATTAATTAAAGACTTTCAACCCACTTATCTTATTTTTTTAAATCCAACTCAATTTTTTTTTTCTTCTGCTCACTTTCCATTCCTTCCCCTCAAACCAAGTAAGCCCTCTATTCCAAATCTTTGAACTACCTTGGACACAATAATTAGCCTCTATGGCTACGATCTTTGAACTACCCTAGTTATTTGATTAAAAATAAATATAAATTTTTTTGGTGACTTCTAATTTTATTAGTATCACAAATAAAGAAGGATTGAAATTAGAAAAATTATGACAGAATTTTTAAAAAAAGAAGTACGTAGCCATAAAAATGTTCCCTAAGCTATTGAAGATATTCGGTGGAGCCGGATTTTAGAACCTCTCGAATTTTCCAACGGTGCCAATCCATTTTTTTAAGAATTCTGCGTTAGACCAAAACTCATCATATGATTGATGGGTAAGAAAATAAACCCACGTTCTTGCGGTTGGTGTCTCCGCAGCCAATGGTTAAACTCCTTACTTGTTAGCCTTTGCTCTTGAGATAAAAATTGTATCTTTAATTTATCCAGCGAAACTACTGACAGATCAAGGATCACAATAGTCTTCTTAAAGCTCTGATCAAGGATCGTCAATGAAGATTCTATTATTCTTGGTATTTTCACTGGCAAAAAATATTTGAAAATCTTCAACCAATATTTGAAATTAAGGATCATCAATCAAGATTTTATCATTCACACATGTTAGGAAACAGGGAATCCCTCACTGCATGGACATGACCTTGAGCTGTTATAACAATCATGGGCACCAACATATAAATTTCATGTCGAAGGCACGTGATCAACAGTAAATACAATCAGAACAAGGGAGAGAAATATGAAATGGACCCAGAATGTCACCTCGTCATTTATAAAGAAATTTGGAGACTGGTTGTGCAAAGCCGAATTTATGAAGAAAACTATAGCAAAGGGGCCAGCTAATAATACACAAATCACCTAGTCAGCTTTTTGCACACTTCTTTTAATTTCATTTGTTTCATGACGCTTTGTCCATCAGCTGAATTGGAGTCAGAATGTTTGATTTGCTTGTCTCCACAACACAGCCATTCATGACCATCTCCTCCAACATAAAATGCGCCTTTTCTAAATGGAACATGATATCTAGCTCACACTGCGAGTTTACGTGAATGAGAGATTCAAAATTAAGACAATTTACTGGGATCTGCTCCCAGAGAATGCAAGTATTTTAAACAAAGAGGGGACAAGGAGAAACTAGGAAAATGAATCAACACAAAATCCCATAGATTGCAACAAATGGAAGACTTACCACATTGCCAAAATGACGGTCCATGGTTTCAACTAAGAGATGAATAAATTCCAAAATCGCAAGCTCATTCTGCAACATTTTCCACAGAAGATAGGATAAACGCTCAAGGGTAGATTCTCTATGATGATCAAAATGTACTCTAACAAGACAAAACTTCAAGCTGCCTTATCTTACAACAAAAATGTCCTCCATCTTTCTTAAGATCATCAGAATTCTAAGTTCAACGCGAGACCATATCATATAAAATGTTCGAGAAGGTAAAGAGATTTTGTATGGTACTTAAATGAAAACATTCAGAATAGCACAGGAAAAAAGATTACCTCATCATCATCAACTCCAACCAGGAAAAACAAGGAAGCATAGCGCCTATATACAATTTTGTAGTTGCGATGCTCAACAAATGAACACTGTGTCCACAATGAAAATGTATCAGCTAATAGGTAAATCAATTGCTGCCACCAACAATCAGAAAAGCTCATATCCCCATAGGCTGCACAGATTCTATCAAAACACAAGTGTAATAAAGAACAGAGAAAGCACCACAACCAATTTCATTTGAAGAATAACGCACCTATAAATAAGTAATATGCTGACAAGAATATCAAATATGAAATACCCACATATTAGCTAAAGGTCAACAGAAAAATAAGATAAAACCACTACTTCTTTGTAAAGAAAACAAAATATAATTCTTGGCATTGAGGTATTCCAAGTCACTCAACAGTACCCTTTTGCAAAGGTCTCACAGCATCTACTGAAGCAGAAAATCATAAAGCAGTTCGCTAGGAAAGTATGTAACCACTTGGCATAACTTGATAAAAAATGACCTAAACATAACAGCAACCACAGCCTAGTGTCAAGAGTACTTTATGCCCTGAGTATTAATTGTTGTAGCTTGCACGAAGGTTGAATATTTCTTCACTGGATGAAAATTCTTGCCATATTCAAATTCAGCCGCCAATTACAAGAGAAACTACCTCTTAATGCTTTGTTTGAGACTTTACATACTAGATCGGACTTCAAAGGAAGCCTTCTGTCTGCTAAGGTGGTTAGTCAGGAATAAAAGGGAAAGCCTTCTAGGCTACAGACTATTGGCTTATGTTTGTCTGACAATGTGCCCAAGAAGAGATCTTCGGTTTCATATTATCAACATAACCCCATGATTTCCTGAAACTCCTTACTGCCCACAGTTCTGAGGATATACTTCGACCCTCTCTAATCATAAAATTCTAGTGCCGTGAGTTAAGAAAAATAAAGAACAAAATAAGGCATGAAAGTCTCTTCTGGGAGGGAAAGATGCAGATAATACATTCCTTTATGTAAATCGCAAAGACAGACAAGAACAGAAAGGGAATTATAAACCCAAGAGGTCTCAGCAATCACTGATGCCATGTTCAGACTTAAAATCTTATGAATTTAAGAGAGCTTCCTTCAGTTGTAGACCAGAAATTATAATAACTAAAAATTGAAGAAGAAGGTAGAGAAGAGAAAAGAAAGGAAACCTGCTGCTCATTACGGGCAAGGCATTTGCGAACGATCTCGCCTTCAAGGGCTCGCCTCTCTTCGATGGTGAGGTACTCGTAGTATTGGGCAAGACGGGTCTGGCCCTGCTTGTTCACCATCAATACGAATCTGATCCCCATCCTTCACCAACTTGCCTTGCACGGTCACACAGATTCCGATCCCTCCGAAAACACCCCCAGTTCGAGATCGATTAAACTCTCCCTCTTCTTCGTTTATTTTATTTGATTCTTTTTTCCTTTATTTTTAATATAAACGAAGCAAAGCCTTCTATTGGGAATTTTCAATTTTGGATTGTTTGTGTTTGGTAAATGGTAAAGGTAGCGTGGTCATGAACCGTAGGTGCACTCGCCCGAGTCGGAGTAGATGTGGCTGAGGAATGGGCCATTTGGGAGGGCCTTCGGCTAGCCTATGACCTTGGGCTTAAGCATGTCCTGATCGAGTCTGATGCTCACGAGGTGCTTAATTTGATATTTGATTCTAATTGTCATCTAGTGAGCTTATCTGTCATTAGAATCAGAGAATTGATTAGCTTAGATTGGCAAGTTAAATGGCGGCATGTGCCCCATGATTCTAATAGGGTCGCGGCAGATGCTTTAGCCAAAATGGGAATTTCGAAGACGAGTGTTCTTAGAGAGTGTCATTTCTATTTGAAATCTTGGGTTGACCGAGAGTGTTTGGGATTAATTTCCCCTTTATGTAATTTTTCTTCTTTGTAATGTAGGCTTTGGCCTTCTCTTTCATATCAAAAAAAAAAAAAAAAACTCGTCCCCAAAAATTGGGTATAATTAGACTAGGCATTTTTACAGGTAAATATATATATTTTTTTGTTTTTTTGTTTTGTTTTTTCAGATGTTTCATTATTTGATCAACTTTAGGGACATAGATGCAAACCACTTGGACTTTACGGCTTTAATTACAATCATTTTGTTCCCTTATTTATAATGGATTATGGATGTTGTTTAATTGTTGAAGTATGAATATTTGTTAAAACATATAGTAGTTTTTAAATTTTAAGACTTGAGTTGTAGACTTATTTTGAAATATCCCAAAATATGGAATCATTGAATGTATTTAAAGTTTTTATTACTTAAGACAAAGTTAAGAGATATTAACAACAAAAGTGTTTATTAAATTTAAATGGAATTACTTTTTTTTCATATGTGGACATGGCAAGGCGCAAGTTGTAATACCCGGATTTTTATTATCTGGAATATTATAAATAAATTGGATATTTTTGATAAGCAAAGTTTTGATCTCTAAACTTGTGTGATCATAGTCTATTTTATAAGTAGAATTTCTGCATGAAATTAGGGAGTTTATGGGCCAAAGTGCCAAAATGACCAAAATGCCCCTGCAAAGGGTAATTAACTTAGAAAATTTATGAAAAATCCTGAAAGGCAGTAAAATGATCAATTGAATTAAGAGAGTATATTATCTCTAATTACGGTAATTTAATAAATTACAAACTTGGAAAAAAAATGAGAAAAGATGCTCATAAAATATTAAAATGACCAAAATATCCTTGTAAATTATATAATATTGCAGAGGTCATGTAAACAGAGATGTCAGTATAAAATCTATGAGGAAATGAGACATTCTAATTAAGAAAATTACCAACTATGGTTAAAAGAGTAATTAAGTAATTAATGGCTAATTACTTAAGCATAAGAAAAGGAAATTCAGTAATAATTATGGGAAGCTCAAAAATTAGTGGAAATTAGTTGAATATTAGTAAAAATATATTTACTAATTAATTGGAAATTTTTGTGAAAAATAGTTGAGTTTAGGTATTTTTAAGCCTAAATACAAGAATAGACCAATTAAAGAATTTTGTGGAATTTTTAATAAAAAATTAAGTAATTAATTAAATAATTAAATAAATACATGAAAAACATTTACAAATCCAAAAAAAGAGGGGGCAGCCGAAAATTTGTCCAAACAATTGAAGATGAAATCAAAATTCTAACATCATGATATTTGTTTCAATTAGGCACATGTTTTTATTATTTTATAATATAATTAAAGTGCATGAATAGTAATTAGGAAATTAGGAAACGGATCCTATCTAGAGAACCAGGAATGGGAATTCCAAAGTCAAGGTAAAATATTGATCAGTGAGTTTTTACCTTCAAGTGACCTTTTCCAGAAGTCAATTCCGAGACCTGTAGCACATTTCCCTAATAAGACGAAATAGGGAAAAATGCTGATAGTCACATTTTGGGAAATTAAGAAAATAAATTATAACTCAACATCTTGGGATGAGTTTATAATTATATGAACATATTTGGAATCAGTGAATTATTATCTAGAGTTTGATAATTCCGGAACCGATTTCCGACACCGGACGCGTACGGACACGTTTTTCGAGAAACTTCAGCAGGACAGTTGGAACCCTGTCTGAAATCAAAATTTAAGTTAAAATAGATATTATTGATGAGGAAGAGAAGGTCTTCAAAGTTATGAATCCAGAATTTTGAGATTTCTCGAAATTACGCGAATCGGTGCCGTCGGTAAATACGGCAGATGGGCATAAAGTGAGGTGAGTCACCACTTCTTGGCCAATCCTTGGCTGCCAAGCAGCCCCCTTATGTCGACCAAAGAGGGGAAGGGAAGGGATTGTGCCATCTTGCTCCATTTGAATCCAAGGGCTAAGAAACAACTTCAAAAAATTCCAACCATGTCCCTTCATTTGTCTATAAATACCCCCCTCCCTTTGGTTTTTCTTCACACCATTCTTCTTGCTCTTGGCCGAAAATATAGAGGGAGAAAGAAGAGAGAAGCTCGGAGAAATTGTGAAGAAAGTCTTCAACGGGTAAGTCTTTCGGTCTTTAGCTTTTAAGTTCTAGTTTTTAGTTCAGTAGTTGGTAGAATTGATAGTTAGATTTAGGAAGTAGGGGATGAAATTCCTATTCTTGTTTTAAGCCTCATTGCATTGAAAAATATGCCTGAAGAGGTAAAAACATAGTAGGGATCGAGTCTCCGAAAAGTTGAAGCTTTTGTAGTTCTTTCAAAAGTAGGGGTTGTAATGCTAGAATAGCCTTTAATTTTTCAAGTATGATTGGATATCATATGGGAGGCTATTTTAGTCTTTATTTTCGAAAATCAAATGGCGTCGAAGTTACGGCGAAATTTTGGGAAGAAAATTAGTCGAGTAACGAAGTCTTTGGCGAAATTCCGCCATTAGGGTAGAAGGGCAAAATGGTAATTTTTACCTAAAATGCCGATTATAATGTCAAATCACTAATATAAGTGATATTATTCTTATAGGATATCAGAATCTACGATTTCTTGCCGCTTCTGTTGCTGACGAACATTGTTTGAAGTTTACGTTTTAGTAAAAATACGTTTTCCGCAGTAGTACCTAACGTCGCAAACGAAGGTACGGACGTGTCTTGTAACACGTTGTCTATATACTGTATTGTTTGGGTATGAGGTTAACCGTTACCTGAGGTTCAATATGGTGAATTGAATCTCAGCTGTAGCTTCAGGGTCAGGAGGACCACGTTTCGGAGATCGGGGCAAGCATCAGGAGTAGACGTGCAGCCCAAGCCTATCTTTACTTTATCGATTTCTGTTTCTTTCTATTATCTTATTTCTGAATCTTAGGATTACTGTAATCAATACAATGTTACATAATGGTTGATGTTTTGACTATGAATCAATTACTCTTTCGCTCCATTGCTCTACTCTGAATATAAAAAAAAAAATCCGCTTTTAAAATGGGATGTTACACAAGTGCTTCTAGAGCCTATTTGGATTCACTTTAATTTGAGCATTAAAAGCAAAAAAATGCGGTAGCTTAAAAGCCAACGCTCACACAGTGATCAAAAGAAAATGAAACATGTTTAGATTGTGTAGAGCATTGGCTTAACTTTAAGTCAAAAAAAAAAACTAAAAAAGTCAGTTAAGGAAAAAAGCTCTACAATCTAGCTTTTTCCAAAAAAGCTTTCAGCTTTTTGATGTGGCCTCGTCACTTCTACTACCATCAATCCAAACACAAATCATTATCTATAACCTGACTTTTTTTTTTCTACCGAGCTTTTTTAAAAGTTAAAGTCACCGCTCTTACCGCCAACCCAAACAAGCCCTAGTAGATAGGGTTGGGCGTTGCATTGCAAAATGCACCCCATTCATCCTTCCGATTGGCCATGGTCCAGCCCTGCCCGATGTCTGTGCTTCTCCCTCCCGTGAAGCCCAATTACCAGCTTCACTTCCTCCTCTCCTCTTCCAGCACTGCTTCTTCCTCAAATATCGTCCCTCTTCTATTGATAATAAGAGGCAGCGGCGTTCAATTTTAGGTTTGATTTTTCTGGTGTTTCATCTTTTCGCTCCAAGCATCAATGACGATGCTAGAGCATAATGAAATGAATTACCATTTAACCCCTTTTCAAGATCAAGGAGAAGTGTTTTAACTAATCTTTGTGGTAAGAAATAATTGAAATTTTGTTTTGGTTTATGTTTCTACTGATATTTCTCTTTCTCCACTTTTGAATCAGCCAGAAACTTTCGTTGGTGTCATTCGGAGCTTAGTTCGGCACCTCCTCCATCTAGCGTCCTCTTTCCTTCTGAGCTTGTCCAACCTCCTCCATCCATCTGCAATAATTAAGGCCTGTTTGGTTGGGAGAGATGGGGAGGAGGGAAGGGGGTGGAGCCGTGGAGGGAATGGACGTATGGTTATCTTATTTTTAGTTTGGTTGGTGGAGGTGACTGGTGAGGAATTTTAATGATTCACTCTTTAGCTCAAAAGAGGATGAAAATGGAGGAATGGTAACAATTTATTATTTTAGTAATATTTTTATTTTTATGTTATATAAATTAATTTCCATCTTCTCTAGTTAATATAATAACATTTTTATTTATAATTAATATAATAATCTATTTTTTGTTTTAAATTAATTGTACAATAATATTTTTTTTTAATTACAATAGTATTGTTTATTTATAATAACATAATTTCATTTTAAATTAATTTCATAATAATATTTTTTTAATATAAAAATAGCATATATTTTTTAAGAAATATATTATTTTAAATTTAGTAAAAATAATATATTTTTATTTAAAATTATATTAACATATTTTATAATTACAATAATTTTATTTATGAAATTTATTTATTTTTGTCTCAATGATTCAAAAAACGTAACAATATTGTCATTTTCCGTTAAAAAAAGATAATGTTAACCATTAAAAAATTGACGTTGACTATTAAGTTTTTAATGAAAATGCAACATTGCTACGTTTTTAGACTTTAGGGTAACATTAAGACAAAAAAAAACTTCTAGAATAACATAGCTCTTGGACGTACACTTATGAGACATATTTGCTACTTAATTCTTTAAAATTTTCATTGGTTGTATTAAATGTTATGTTAATATCAACATAAAAAAATGTATTGCTTATAGATTAATGTGAATTTCTTTTTAAGCTTTGGTCTTTTATTGTTTTAAAAGTTTATTCACAATTTTATAAGCTTCTATGCTATTTTATTTTGGGAAAAAGAACTTTGAAATTGAAAAAATTTCAAATCAAGTATTTTCTAAAAAATGAGTTGTGAATTGTTTATCAAGTTTCATCAATCTTTTATCAATTTTTGGTAATAAACTTGAATTAGGATTTTGTAATTTATTTTTTAGAAAAAAATTTAGAACATGTTGGGGCCCATTTGAATTAGTTGTAGCAGAAGTGACTTATTTTCAATTTGATTTTTACAAAAGTAATATAGGAAAAAAGTCATATTGTAAATGTGATTTATGCTTGGATTGACGACGACATAAATTGTTTTTTTTTCAAACTGATACTTATTTGGATTATTATTTCAAAAGTTAGTTGAAATGGAAAATAACATAAATCTTATTGAATATTACACACACATATTAGTTATATATATTGATAATTAAAGATAAGGGTATAAATAATGAACGAAATTTGATGGATATAAATAAAGGTATTATTTCAAGATGACATGTTGTAATCATATAAATATGATTAAATAAATTTATTAAAAAAAGTTATAAAAAAATATAAAGCAAAAAAAAGGGAGAAAATGAAATTTGCTTTTAAAAAAAAAAAACAAACAAACAAGAAACATTTCATTATATGGTGGGGGCATGCGCCAACCCCACCATTTAATAGTGTGCAAAGCCAGAGGGTATTAAACACCCTCAATTTATTAAAAAACCCACCCCCTTTATCAGAGTCAGCGAAGGTGTGAGCTAGAGGAAGGAGATTATCTCATAATCCTTCCCTCCTCATCCCTTAGCATATGATCTGAGCCGTCCAAAAATGAATCTAACGTTCAGAAAAAAATTCTCATTTACACCGTATGTGGTTTTTGACATTAATGATTTTCAGCCCTTAGATCACTTTTTGAACGGCTCAGATGAAAAGATACTGAGGGATGAGGAGGGGAGGGATTCTGAGAGAATCCGGATACGTGAGCTAGAGTCGGAAAATCGGGTCGAGCCCGTTTAAGCCCTAGTCGTGCAGGGCTCGGACTTGAAAAATAGGCAAGAAATTTGAAATTGGCCTTGCAGGACCGACCCTGTAGAGCCTCGGGTTAATCGGGCCGGCCCGTTAGGCCCGTTTAACTGTAGCTTCTTTTTTTAAAAAAAATTAATTACCTAGACTTCCACTTAATGAATGTGTTTATTTGTAATTACTTAGATTTTTTTAGTTTAAACTATAACCCTATTTTTATGTTTGTTATTATTCTGTATTAAAACACATAATTAGTTATTATAAATTTTGAAGAATGGATGTTTTCATATTAAATAAACACATACTTTGGTATTACAATATTATATAAGTAATAAATTATAAAATCATGCATGAACTGAATGAGTCTGCAGACACACACAAAATTACGAGAGGGAAATGCATTTTATCGTGGGCATACATAATACAATTCTTTTTTTTAATATTTTTTTTTAAAAAAAGGAAAAAACATATTCTTTGTGTTTATTTGTTTTTTACTACGAATTAATGATTGTGTTTATTTGTTGAATGATTTATATTGTTTAGATATTAATGTTGATAACATTTATTTGATAGATTAGAACTTTAGTGATTGCAATTTACTAATTATATTTTTTTGAAAAAAATCGAATGAAAAATAGTTAAAAAAATTGGAAGTTACTTAAAGTGTAGGACAACTTTATTGACTTTGACTACTTTTATTGGTTTGTGAAATTTGTTAGTTGATGTATTATAATAAGGACCAGAGGGAGTGCTATATATCATTTTAATACTTTAGATCAGTAGTAAAATAACCATATACTTCAATACTTGTGACATATTCAGATATTCAAATCAGATTGCCTTTAAAAATAAAAAATTTAAAAAAAAAAATTTTAAAAAATACTGGAACCGGGTTGACCCTGTAACCCGGCCGGTTTACACCGGTTTCACCGGGTCAACCCGGGTCAGACCGGTTTTGCACCAAACCGGACCAGTTTCACGGCCGGTTGGCCGGTTCCCGGTCTAAACCGGCCGGTCCGGTCCGGTTTCACAAACCATGATTTTTCCTTCCCAAACTGAGCTTTTTAAGGGTCCAAACACTTTCCCAAACATGTTAATAATATCAAGTTTTCCCTTTTGTTTTTTCCGCCACCTCATTATATCAAATCTTTCAATTACATAATGATTATGTATATTATTATGTGTGTCTTTTATATTAAGCAGAAGTCAAATGTGTTCCAATAAAATGAGATTAGTACATAACAACTCATTGCGTCACATGTATGCCATGACAATGTTGCAAGAGTTTAGGAAAGCAATAAACTGCACATCTAAATTTGTAATTAAAGCAACCTGCCTAAAAAGAAATTTAAAAAGGAAGGAACTTTTATCCTTGTAGATGACATTTGAGGAGAGTGCTTTTGAACCTTTCGGAAGTAGGAAGAGCTTCCTCAAGCATATCACTTGCATATGTTTCAGTCTTTTTGAAAAAAAGAAAGAAAGAAAGGTGGCCGTAGAATCCACAACAAACTAGCTCTAAAACAAAGTAGAGTAAACAACTGAGATCTTGATGATTTCTTCAGTTTACTGAAATGATTGATTGTCCTTGAAAGCCTATCCAAACCTTAAAGAATTCCCTTCCCTGCCCTTTATATTTCTCCAAAATAATGATCCATCCTTGAGGGTGAACATGACTTTTCTGACAAAGGACTATAGAGGTAGACGTGTTCCCTTGATTCTTCTTTTTCAGCTGCGAAAGCTACTGAAGCAGAAGCAACTGCATGGTTGATTTCTCTTATAATTATCATCGACCATCCTGATATAATTGAAAAAAAAAAAAAGATACCTTTAACCATTCCTTAAACATTTGAAAAGAATTACAAACAAGTGTTACAATAATTCCGGAAAATTGCAGCCAAAAACACAATCACCATTAACACTGATGTGGTGTTGCCTCAAAACATCCATGAATAGAATAACATGATTCATAAATTTCCAAACAAATAACTAGTCTTTCCCTGGTAGAGAGATTGACCACAGAAATTTTCAAAAGTTGTCTTATTTGTTTTATGTGCATTTATAGTTAAAAGATAATGTTATATTTACATTAATTTTATTCATCCAATATTTTTTCATATATTCAAATATAATTTAAATGTTAAAAACATGAGCACAATCTTTAAGAAGTTTTTATCCTATACTGACATTTGTATCAGGCGGATTCTGACAAATTGTTTATTCAGTAATATTAAGGATTCGTTAATCGGAGACTGTACATTAACTAAAGGCAAAGCATGCACATAATTACATGTATATTACATCCAAACAAAAATGCATTTGAGAATGATGCAGAAGCCCTTTTTTTGTGGCTGATATATATAAACAGACTCTCAGTGACAGAGACTCTTTAACAACTAATGATGTCCTGAGATAATGTAATAAGGATTAAGAGTACTTGACAGGCATCTTAGGATAGATGGAGTCTTGTGTATTAACCGTAACGTCATTTAAACAAGGCTCATCAATCTCATCATCTAACATTTCTGCTTCTTCCCTCTGCTCTGCTATTACGTCCTTTGGACCCAAAAAGCTTGGCTGATTCGTCGACGACAGAACCCTTGCCCACATTCTATCTGTTATCACCACACAGTTCTGGCTCTGTGTTATTCTCTGTTTCACCCACAAGTACAAACAAAAAACAATAAATCATTAGTTGTGTATAAAGAGGGAGGTTTAAGGAATAATAAATCCAACAAATATATATCATCCAATGAACTCACGTACGTAAAAAGGTATGTAAGTGTATCTTCCATTGACAAGTCCACAGGTGAAGCCTGTATAACCTGCCATTGCTCCATGAATAGCACTTTGAGCAAGAAGGGTGCAGTACACGTTGTCTGAAGCATTACTTGGAACTGCTCTGATCATATAGGTTGGATCTGTCCAACATTAAAAGGAAAAAAACAAAAAAAAACACCCTTTGATATTCCAAGAACTGCATCTTCCAATGTATATATACATATGATGCTAAGTTTGATTATATCCAAACCTATATATTTGAGATTTATTTTCATGGTTTTATGTTTGGAAAAATGGTCCTGCAAGCCAAATTATATGATTAGTGTATAATATATAAAGCGCACAAACAAAAGAGATGATGAGAATGCAGGGAGCTAGAGAGACCTTAATCTTGTGGGATATCCAGAGGCCAACATCTTGAAGAAGCTTATTTCCAGAAGCATCCTGGTGCTTGTTATTGGCCAGAGTTTGCATGCTCTCTGAAACAAGGTCTTGTGCTGCCCCTTCCGCAATCACAATCACCATGTGCCCATTTTCTTTGAGCCTTTTCTCTATTAACTCAAAAAGCCCTCCTTCACCTTCTAGGTAAAAGTTTGACTCCGGAATCAGGCAACAGTCCACATCTCTACTTGCCAGAGTTGCATACATTGCAATAAATCCTGCAGTATTAAAGAAGCAGGTATATACGAAGCAGATAAACTTAGGGAATGAACTTTAATTTCTTGCTTTGTATATGCATAGGCCTTAATGAGAAGGTGAATACAGAAACAAGTGTGTTTAATTAAAACTCACCGCTATAACGACCCATCAGCTTCACAACGCCAATGCCATTCTCAATGCTTTCAGCTTCAACATGCGCAGCGTTTATAGCACGCTGAGCCTCCTCAACTGCTGTGTCGAACCCAAACGACTTGTCTATAACCTACCAGCCAACAGAAGCAAGGCATAACATCATTAACTATGTAGTATTAGTAAATAGACTCCTAATTCCCAGAATTAACAAGAAAAAAGGCTCATGCACCATGATGTCATTGTCAATGGTTTTGGGAATTCCTGCAACTGCAACTTTTAGGCCCCGCCTTGTAATTTCCTGCAAGGATAAGCCACAAGAGAAAGTCTTTTTCATATGCCTGAACATCACGAAAGTATCTAATAAACTCGTGGTTAAATCGAAGAGATATACCATACCTCAAAAATCAAAGAGGCTCCCCTCTGAGTTCCATCCCCTCCTATTATATAAACCTGATCAGATCAGATTAATTCAGAGAAACGTTACTCTGACATCATACGATGATTTTCTGGTAAATAGGAAGAAAGACGACAGACAAATTAAACCTGATTGATCCCCCGATCTTGAATATTGTCAACTATCTTAGTTGTATCATGTCCACCTCGGGACGTCCCAAGAACAGTTCCTCCACGTTTATGTATATCGTTCACGTTCTTAGGATCCAAATTAACTGTATTGCGAGCGTAGAAGCCTATGTAACCTCCCTTCACAAAAGCATGATGATGATATATAGAAAGTTGATTGTGCTTTATTAGGATATTTCCCATGATTTCGCAAATTAATTTGAGTAAATAAACCCACACAATATATACTTACTTCGATTCCCAAAACTTTTTTAACACCGTACATATGGTATAGGGCACATACTAATTCCCGAACGACAGTGTTGAGTCCAGGGCATAGACCCCCGCAGGTGACAATGGCTGCCTGAACTTCATCTGGTTGGAAATACACCTGAACATACATTATCCAAATTTATATAATGAGAAAGCTGTCTTATTTATTGCAAATATTGCAGAGATAGATCTTCATGTACGGAAGCATACCCTTTGGCGAGGTCCAGCGCGCCGAAAATGTACTCCTCTTGGACTATCTTTGTGAACAACCACCTGTCAAATGAAAAATCTAGAAATTCATCAAATGTACGTACGTACTTCAAGTCTATATATAATGTAATTGTGCTGAAAGGAAATTACATGAAATAAATGGCCTACCTTATGAGGAACAGTGTCATCTACGTTGACGAAATACTGCCTGGCAAATTTCAAAATAACGTGGAATTTCTACTAATTAAACAAGGGCATCATGAAGAAAAGATAGGGCATGGGTAAAAAGAAATAAATTAGTATAACGTACTTAACTACTGAATAAGCAGGATTGTTCTGCAAAGGATTAGGATATGTCTGCATGGACCCAGAAACAGAAAAATAGAGTCAATGGTTTCGTTGAAAGCTTTGAATTATTCCTTCGTGCTCACGCTTACGTACGAAGTGATAATCATATAACATTCGAGAAAGTAAAGGAACATGATCAATAATGACGCATACTGAATTGCATATTATGCGCCGTAACGGAAAGACAAAAGAGACGAGAAGAAGAATGGCGACGTACGGGAAGGTTAGGAATGTAATCGGACAAATGTGGAACATCTTCGAGGACATAACCCAAGGGGCCGGTGACCACTTTGGGTTTACAATTATTAACACCGGAAGCCATAGGACCATTCAACCTTGCTTGGCGGTGGTGATGGTTGACAAGGAATAGAAGAGGAGATCAGAGATATCAAAGAGAAGAGAATTAAAGGTGGCATAAATAGACGCCATCATTCCAGGACATAAATGAATGGTCGTGCATATTTATAGTAAGAGGAGTTGAGGGAGAGAATAATCGAACTTAGAGAGTGCCATTAATCTAGAAAACAGATTCCCAATACGTCTTGCTTTGGAGAGAGACAATGCAACGATACATGAAAAAAACGACTTTCCTTTCACGGTGGGTGTAATTGAGAGAAAATGAGTGAAACAAGTGGCAGAGAAATAAAAGTGGTTTCGTCTGGTCTTTTGGATATTGCAGAATTTGGGCTCTTCTTAGGGTGTATATAATTGCAGTTATAGTAAAGTATGCGTTTTACTACCTTCCAGTGTGTATCCAACAAGGGTCTTGCATAAATTAGCAACCTTAGTTATTTATTTCTGGTCTGGTGATGGTGAACATATCCTAGGGTAGAAACCATTGGTGTGGGAACACCTTAGCAGAAAGCATGTGAACAAGATCCTAATTATTATTATTTTTCTTGAGAACCACAAGGGAGTTTATGAACCTCATTGCCTAAAAAATATATGAGGCAACTCCCGGTATCTTGTATCACTATCGTCCTATTTATAAGGTTTGACTAAAAAATTTGGTCATATTTTTAAGTCTTCTTTTTAGGTATTAAATGAGATTGTGATAATTTTGCTCATATTAATTGTACCAATAAAAATAGAGAGAGAAAAAAGAGTTGAAATATACTTATTCATAAATAAGGGCAAAGTTGAAAATTTATCTTATAATCATTGAGAGTTTAACTACCTCTCCTTTTGTATGTATGATTTAGTTAAAAGTGACTTATAAATAGGACCAGAGTAGTATGTGTTTATTTGGGATCACATTTAGAGTCCAGTACTTATTTACGTAAATCGAGATAAAACTTCTCTTATATACTCACTTTGTATACTGTAAACCGCGATTAAAAAGCTGTTTTTAAAGGCTCCGTTTAAAAAGTCAACAATTAGTTTTTTTTTTTTTTACCTAAAAAAGTTAACAATTAGCTAAACTAAAAAATGTTGATATGAGTAGTAGCCCCCAACTTAAAAAATAATTTTTAATTTGGCCCCCCACTTGTTGAGTGCTACATTCATCCAAGCCACAGACCGATTGCAGTTTTACCGGGTAGCCTTGACAAGATCAAGACAATGCAAAATCTATATTGTACTATATATTATCCACCTACAAAACTTTTTGGAATTTTAACACTGTTACGGATCTGGATAAGGCCCAAGCACATGAAGGCCCAACCAAGGGTAGGCATGTCAGATCCGTCATATCCGTAATCCTGGAATATCTCAACTACCCCGGAGATCTAGGAGCACCTCCGCATAAGGATAGGCGCTCGGATTATAGGCCTAGAATCACGCCAAAGCCGCTCCGTAGGTCCTATAAATACCCAAGCAACAGCCTAAGGTACACACGCTCCAAACCTAGACTATTTACATACTGCCACACTGAGCACACACCCCACTCCTTCGGCCAAGCGCCAGGTTGTGTTCAGTGATCCTCTCTCCGTCTGTGTGCTATCACATTGGCACCCAGGCTGAGACCCTAGATCCAATATCAAATCACCAGCCCATACACGCGGCTGGACATCTGTGTTCTACACCAGAACAGTGGCGCCGACCGTGGGGAACCATAAATTTTGATTCCCGTGACCAATGAGGGTTAACACCCGCAGTACAAGCCAGAAGCAGCCGGAGATGGTTCGAACAACCGGAGAGCAACGTCAACCACCCCGGCAACCACAGCACACCGAGCAGTCAACCAACCCTATCGGTGGCAATGAGCAGGACTGTGAAGACCGGCTATCACAACCAGAAGAGCGCTTTGAGGAACCTCTTGTCCCGAATCACGATCAACCTGAAAATGAAAACGAGTCCGAGACGGGTTCATCGGCAGCGCGGGGACATTGCCATGAGCCACAGAAATCCAATCCAATTGTAAATCAGGAGACCCCGGTCCAGAATCCGGACTTCCTTACACTCCATAATGGACAGCTCGCCATGATGAAACGCATCGAGAATATGGACAAACGTTATACTCTTCAATTTCATCGCATCGACGAGCGGAACCGGAGAAGGAAACCTGAAAACACCAGCTATGATCGGGATGACAAAACATGGGAACCCGACCAGGAAGGTCATAGTTCCCGTCGGCAGAGGACTATAGACAATACTAAAAGGGCAGCCTCCTCCACCAAAGAATCAAGAAGGGGGAAGTCCTCCCGGATCGAAGGGTCGACCCGACATCCCCCACACGATTCTCGTCAAGGAAGATATGCCGAGGCTAAAGCAGACAGCCCCTTTTCACCCAAGATCCTCAGGGCACGTTTCCCAGGAAAGCTGAACCTCACCGAGTTTAGCAAATACGACGGTTCGCAGGACCCAACAACTCATGTGGACGACTTTCAGATGATCATGATGTGTAGAGGCCTTGGAGAACCCATCATAAGTAGGGTTTTCGCCACAACCCTAAAGGGACCAGCCCTAAAGTGGTTACTAACCCTGTCTCCAGGGTCGATAACTAAATTTGATGACTTGGCAAAGGTTTTCGAGTTGCAATTCGCAACTAGTAAGAAACAGGAAAATCCAGTCCGACGGTCGCAAGCAAGATCGCCGGGGGAAAGGAACTGATAGTAAGCAATCTAAGCCAAGGACAGACTTGAAGAGTAAATATGACTATTACACCCCCCTTAATGTGCCCCGGTCCCAGCTATGGAGGGAAGTAGCATCGACCGAGATGCGGAAGGTCGAAAAACCTCATCCCCTCAGGAAACGGTCCAATACGGACCAGTCTCGTTATTGTTCTTTTCACGATTGTAAAGGGCATACCACGGATCAATGTTATGAACTTCGCGAAGCCATCGAGAAATTCGTCCGAGAAGGGAAGTTGCGTCAATACGTAATAAGAACGCAGGGACGCACAAAAGAAAAGCGAAAGCAGGATAACCGGTCAAACAGCCCGGACCCTGAGAAAAGAAGAGAGGGCAAGAGGAAGAAGCCAGCATCTGAAGACAGCGGATTTCCCGACGCTGATTTCGATTGCAACGTTATTAGCGGAGCCTTCGGAGGAGGAGGAGATACGCCGAGCCAACGGAGGAAATATCTGAAGGAAGTCCTTTCAATAAGGGACCGACCAAAGTTTAAGGAAGAATCACACACGACCGACAAAATTGAACGACCTCAGCTCATGTTCACAAAAGAAGACATGGCCGACGTACTCCCCGGCATCAAGATGGCCTCGTAATCACTGGAACCCTGGTCAACTGCCGAGTCAAGAGGATATTTATAGACTCAGGGAGCTCGGCAGATATCATCATTTGGGATGCCTTCAAGAGAATGAATCTCGATCAGGAGGACCTAAAGCCATGCCAAACCACTCTCGTAGGGTTTAATGGCGAATTGTCCCCTCCAAAGGGATATATAGATCTCCGACTCACCCTTGGAACGAAGGAAGGTTTCAAATCCGAGCGAGTAAGATTTATTGTGGCTGATTTCCCATCCCCTTACAACATCATCCTGGGAAGACCAACGATCCACAATTGGGACATGCTGGTATCTACTAAGCATCAGAAGATAAAAATGATAGGCAATAACAACCAAGTCGTTACCGTCAAGGGTGATCAGAAAGAGTCCAGCAAAGGTTACAACGAAACAATCAACGTAAAAGCACGATCCGAACAACGAATCCAGAGCACAAAAAGATCCAAGAACCGATCAATATGATCGAATTGGACCTACGAGAAGAAAAGGGGACGTCTCGGCCGAACTGAAGGAGAGGTAGAAGACTTCGTACTTGGAAACAATCCGCACCATAGTACGAAAGTAGGCGGGGCCTTGACCCCGGACCTGCGATTGAGGATAGAAGAGTTTTTGGCCCACAATCGAGACGTGTTTGCATGGAGCGCGGCCGACGTACCGGGTATAGACCCCAATTTCTGCTGTCATAAATTGGCCATACGGCCGGGGTCAACCCCGGTAGCCCAGAAGAAAAGAGCAAGGGCCCCAGGCAGGCAGGTAGCGCTGAACCAACATGTGGACGAACTCTTGGAGGCCGGTTTCGTCAGGGAAATACAATATACCACATGGCTTTCCAACGTGGTGATGGTAGCAAAGCCAAATGGCAAATGGAGGGTATGCACCGACTATACCGACCTGAATAAAGCATGCCCTAAAGACGCCTATCCGATGCCGAACATTGATCAGGATAAGTGTAAGGCCGTGTTAGACATGCAGCCCCCAGAACAAGAAGGAGGTCAAGAAGTTGACAGCCGGTTGGCAAGTTAACTAGATTTCGCCCAAATCGCAGAAGCGCCTTGCCTTTCTTCAAGTTGCTTAAAAAGGACACGTCAGAAATTGGACCCTGAGTGTGACGCCGCATTCTCAAAGATTAAGCAATGCTTGGCCACTCCACCAGCCCTATCGAAACCACACTCTGGCGAAACCCTCTTCCTCTACTTATCGGTTGGGAAGGAAGCAAAGAGCTCGGCCTGGTTCGGGAAGGAAAGAATGGCCAAGAACCAATATACTTCGTGAGCAAAGCTTTGCAAAGCTCTGAGCTAAGATATCGAAGTTGGAGAAATTGGCTTTCGCCATAATAATGACGGCACGCAGATCGCGCCCGTACTTCCAAGCTCACAAGGTAACGGTTCGAACCACCCAACCCATTCGACAGTACTCCATAAGCCGGACTGGCAGCCGAATGATCGCTGGGCCATTGAGTTATCCGAGTTCGACATCACATATGAAGCACGACATGCCATTAAGTCACAAGCTCTGGCGGATTTCCTCCGAGAACTAACTCCAATTAATAACGACCCCGCAACATCGACTGAAAGTGTATGTCGACGGTTCGTCCAACTCGAAGGGAAGCGGAGCCGGAATAATCATAGAGAGCCCCGAAGGAGTGACGATCGAACACTCCCTACAACTAAATTTCCCAACGTCAAACAATCAGGCCGAGTACGAGGCGCTCCTGGCCGGACTCCAACAGGTCAAGGAGCTCGGCGCCCAAAGAGTCTCGGTCTTCACCGACTCACAACTCGCCGCCGCCCAGATAGATGGGACATATCAGGCATCCCCCTCGGAACAGCAAATGCTCAAAAACTGATACGGGAGGCCGCGGTATACACAATGATAGACGATCAGATTTACCGAAAAGGCTTGCATACACCGATGTTAAGGTGCCTAGGCACTCAGGAAAGTAGATATGTCCTCGCCGAGACCCATGGAGGAATTAACGGGCAACACATGGGTGCGAAAGCATTAGGAAGAAAGGCACTTAGGGCCGGGTACTACTGGCCGACCATGCAGGCGGACGCAAGCGAATTTGTGAAGGCATGTGATAGTTGCCAGAAACACGCCAAAATCATTTGGTCCCCTCCATCAGACATGGAATATATCTCTACCCCATGGCCCTTCTTTAAATGGGGAATGGATCTACTCGGACCGTGACAACTTCGATGGCTCATCGTGGCGGTGGACTACTTTACCAAGTGGATTGAGGCCGAACCGCTCGCCACCATCACATCGGCTAGGGTCCGACGCTTCATCCAACAGAGTATTTTCTCCCGCTCTAATCCCTACGAGATAGTGACAGACAATGGCACTTAGTTCACCGACAGAACTTCCAGATATGATGGTGGACCTCGGCATCACACATCATTTCGCATCGGTCGAACACCCACAATCAAACGGACAGGAAGAAGCGGCAAACAAGGTAATCCTGGACGGACTTCGGAAAAAGATGTAAGAGGCCGCACTGTTGGGTCGAACAACTTTATAATGTCTTATGGGAATTCGCACAACTATCCAATCAGCTACCCAAGAGACGCCTTTCCGCATGACATATGGATGCGAAGCCATGATCCCGGTCGAAGTTGGTCAGCCATCTTGGAGAAGGCTTAGAACCCTGGAGGAAGGAGAACCATCGAATTCGAGGGCGTTGGCAACCGAGATGGAGCTGGTAGATGAAGTCAGGACCACGGCCCATTGCCGAGACATAGCAGCCAAGCAACTGATGGCGGCGAAACACAATAGAAAGGTCAAACCTGTGGCATTTGACCGGGGCGACCTGGTCCTAAGAAGGGCCGACATTGGTAACAAGAACGCCCAGGACGGCAAGCTCGCCGCAAATTGGGAAGGACCGTACCGAGTCAAGGACAAGTTGGAAAAAGGAGCATATGTTCTCGAAACACTGACAAGAAAACCCGTCAAGAGGACATGGAATGGCGACAAATTAAGGGCCTACTATAGTTAGGGCCCAGTCACAGCCAGGATGCCGCAACGGACACCCCGTGTCCGAGTTAAGTTTTGATTTATTATTTCAAGCTTATTTTGGTTTCAGTCATTTCCCTTCTGCAAACTTTCCTTTCATTGTCAGCTTTGTAAAGCTAATCATCTCTTGAATAAATAAATGGTTTATTGACCAAATGTTCAATTTTAAGAGGGTCAAAATGATTCGTTAAATAAGCAGACAGACACCGAGGTCTATACACCCGGTAAATATTTTGATGCATCGAAATTGACACCTAAGTAAGAAGGTGAATAGTCATAACGGACTCGATCAGTCCACATGGTCAAAGTGTGTCCTAACGATGACCACGGATGAGCATGTGACGATTCACCCTTACCCTGGTTAAAAATCCCAGACAACGACTCCGAACCTCGTAGCGCGGTATATCTAGACACCCCTACTCATGCACCTGGTTTCTGACACCAGAGGAGTACTAAGCGGACTCTAATCCTTTAAAGACCCTGGCCCGGTCTAAAACTATCCCATGTGCACTGTACGCATGAAGGTAAAAGTATGTAACGAACTACTTAAGTGAATCTTCATTCATAAAGTTAAAAGTTCGAGGTACAATACACAATCGGCATCATAGGCCGAAATCAAAGAAAGCAAAAAGAAAAAGACAACAAAAAGCTAAGGGGCCCTCGCCCACAAAGGGCCTCGTCGCCATTAGGTCCGGCCCGGATGCAGCCTCTTCGGCTCGCTCACCGCCGCTCACTTCGGCATCCGGCCGACCTATCTTCAAGAGATAAAGGCGGAGGAATAAGAACACCATCTTGGAAGCGGAGCGACATCCATACCCACCACGTTCGCCTTTACCCCGGGTTTAAGTACTCAACTGGCTAGGGCCATCTCGAAGCAATCCGACGCGGTTTTCCTTATAGCCACCACCGCCTTCTCATGGGCGGTCTTCTCCTCCGCCAGGTCGCCTCGGACTTGCTGCAACTGCGTACATAACTCGCTACGTTGCTGCGTAAGCCGTTTGACCGCATCCATAGACATAGAATGCGAGGACTTCAGCTCCGTCAGATTAGCGTTGGCCTCGACCAGACGGGAATTGGCGTCGGCCAGATTATGATTAACCTCCGCCAGGGTTTCCTGGGTCTGCCTCAGGTCGGCATGGGCTCGCGTCAGCGCCTGGTGGGTCGACAGAAGATCCTCGCCGGCTTTGTCCGCGGCAATCTGGGAACTTTTAAGTTCCGTCTTCAATTCATCCCTTTCAGCCTCAGCCTTCTCTTTCTCTTCCGCCAGCTGTTTAACTTTCTCCTCAGCCGACTCCAAATTCTGCTTCAGAGCTCGGGATTCCGCAGAAGCTCGAGCATAATAACCATGAAGATGAGGGTAGGCCTGAGATAACCCAAGAGCCCTACAAAGATGACCGGACACATTCTGGATTTCATGAAGGTCCTCGTCTGAAAGAGGTTGAGGAGACAAAAGCCGACGTGGCGGAAAGAAGGCCATGCCGATCTCCTCCTCACCGGCCTTCTTAATATAGAAGGCCGCTCTTTTGACACCGTGCTCGGCAACGTAAGACGCCAGCCGAGCGGCATACTCCCTCTCGTCTTCAGAGAGGTCTTTGACCGAGAATTGATATGTGGAAGAGGAGAAGCCATGGTGCTCGGAGGTCCAAGAAAGGGAAGCGCCATTCAACGCCCGGACCTTCAGCAGCTTTCAGAAACCAGGGCACTTCCCCCGGGATTGCAACAACTTTAAAGAAAGCATTTTTGAAATGCTTGAAGGAGTCTGAGAAAGAATTCATGAGTTTCCGGTCCGCCTCGGCACGAAGAGAAGTTAGCCCTTTCAGAGAGGGCGGTTCCCTACCCGACCGAGGGGTGAAAGGAGAGAAAAAATGAAGGAATAGGGCGGCGGTACACGGATTAGCGGGTTTCATCGTCCCGCATAGATATGCGAACGCCGCCAGATAAGCCCACCCGTTTGGGTGAAGCTGAGAAGGAGCCAGATGAAGGTAGTGAAGAACGGACATTTGGAACCCGGTAAACGGAAAGCGAATACCGAGCCGGGTCATATAATCCCGATAGAAAAGAAAGAAATTAGGAGAGCCTGGTTCCCGAGCGGCACAGATCGGCTCATCCTCCTCGGGGGGGAAAGACGACATCCTGATGACCCCGGAGACCCCACTTTCGCCATATCCGCGTATGGTTAGCATTTCACTAGTCACCCAGGGATACTTGGATCGCAGGGCCGGTGAAGGACTACTGGAGTCCGCCTCCGGTTCGGAAGCTGAAAGACGAAGGGAAGACGTAGACTCCATTTACCTACAAGAAAATGAAATAAAACTAAAGTCACCACGGAGGGCTAAAGATAATTTCTCCTCCTGCTAAGGAGGTCCCTAGCACCCAATAACTAAAAAGGGGATAACGCTCGAAGCTCCTCATCGTCGTTAGGATCTAAAGGCTGACGTGAAGACGAAGAATGTTTTCCCTATCCATCAAGAGCTCAAACCTATACAACCAACATAAGGGTAAGAAGGAGGGGAAACAACTAAGAATGTACACTCAAGAAGACAAGACCTATGGGTTCGATAGCTCAACTCACAAACACTCCACCCAGAAAACCCAGAATACAGGGGCACACCAGCAAAGAAAAGAGGAAGAGGGAGAACTAAAATGCTAGAATGATATAAAAAGTTCAGAAGGGAAGATAACATACCTGAATACGCGAAGATTGCAGAAAATAAACACAGCGAAAGTCGATGAAAAATCCGGACAAGTAAAAAGCCTTGATTCTTCGAGAATTCCCGAGACACAGAAGGAAAGAACAGACTCGACTTTGCGCAGAAGAATTCCCGTGTGGGGGAGGAGAGTGAGCAAATTGAAAAAGTGGGCAAAAAGAGAAATGTCAGCAGTTTATATCGAGAGGAAAGAAGGAGGGAAATTCAAAACAAAAGAAACCCAACCGACGAGGGTAACCACGACTTTTCACCCCAAAAGGCTGAGAAGACGTGTAACGTACCACCAGAGCATTAAATGCGCACGAAATTCGGGGCGCGGACACGAGGATCAAAGCATTTCCCAATCTCGTGAAGACAGTGTCGTAGGCAATCATGGCAGCATCGAGGAGGTTTCCCAAGAGTCACACCGTGAAATAACAACGGCCCCGGCCTTCAAATGACGAGCCTTGGTGCCAGATCTTGCCTCGGCCAAAATCATACCAGTTTGATTCACACCATCTCACGTTTGTAACTCGGCGGTCCAAACCACGACATTCTCTTCGGATGTAGGCCACGGCCAACCGCCTGCAAGCCAAAATGCGCCAGCACGACATCGCATGAGAGGTTGAAGGACACCCCGGCTCATCGAACCTTGTGACGTTACCACGTACCCAGGGAAATAAGTTCAACAAATCCTAGCCCGACGCAGACGTCAGGAGATGGGTAACACCTCAGATAACATTTCTAAAGACAAGATACACCCTGCATAGCCCAAAACCTTGAACTACCGGGGGGGCAAATCACACGGATCTCGGATAAGGCCCAAGCACATGAAGGCCCAACCAAGGGTAGGCATGTCGATCCGTCATATCCGTAATCTGAAATATCTCAACTACCCGGAGATCTAGGAGCACCTCCGCATAAGGATAGGCGCCTCGGATTATAGGCCTAGAATCACGCCAAAGCCGCTCCGTAGGTCCTATAAATACCCAAGCAATGTACTCTAAGGTACACACGCTCCAAACCTAGACTATTTACATACTGCCACACTGAGCACACACCCTACTCCTTCGGCCAAGCGCCAGGTTGTGTTCAGTGATCCTCTCTCCGTCTGTGTGCTATCACATTGGCACCCAGGCTGAGACCCTAGATCCAATATCAAATCACTAGCCCATACACGCGGCTGGACATCTGCGTTCTACACCAGAACAAACACATTCTAAAAGGCACTCTCTGCCTTTAGCGCCAATCACGCCGTGTCAAAACCACGTCCAAAAAACAAAAGGTGATCCGAGTGTGGCTGGCAAGTGGTAAACAGAGAGGAGTGAGTGAATGATCTGATATCTGTTACCAGTCTGCTAACTGATTATGGTTGGAATACAACTGAATTAGTTATATAAGTTATTTCAGCTAACTGTATGATTATTTTAATTAATGTGGGATCCCTGCTCAGGACACAGTGAGTCTCCCTCTCTATTCTCAGCTCTGTCCAGCCTTAGCCTGAGTGATCCGTGTGAAACTCCATCTCCATGTACAGACGTGTAGCCTCCCGCCTCAGGGCCTTAAGGGTTAGTCTTTTTCTCCTCCATTTTGATCTTCCTCGTCGCCGTTTACCATCTTTTCCGGTGTAATGCACTGTTCGATATCTCGATTGGTTATAAAATGTGGTAATCACAACAATTTGGATTTTCTAGCTGGCTCACTCAATGCATTCCGTTTGCTTTGCCCCACTCGCTGCTTCTTGTAAACTTGACATTTGATGTTTCTTCATTTTTGCCCCTGCATTTTCATTTCAATCATCTGACCATTAGGTTCTCTGCAGTTTTGAGTTTTCATTACTGCTGTAGGGCTAAATTCACTTGTTGAAACTTTAAATTCTGACCTCTGGTTTTTTATATGCGCATAATGATTTCCGAAACTTGTACATTAAGGTTGACAGGAGATGAGACACTTGCCTTCTATTGGAGTTTTGCCTAGAATTTTCGTTTCTCCAGTCTTTTGGTTGTAACAATTAGAAAGGGAATACAGCTTCTCTTACTTACAGTTGAGATGGTAATACTTGGTTTACTGGACGTGGGTAGTAACGTAATTTTCATTTAACCATTTATGTTCAAATAAAGACAAATTTTATGATAGTTCATTGATGATTTTATGCTCTATCATCAAACCATGAAACTAGGCCCGTTCATGCACTGGGGCATTAGCCAGATCTGCAAGTTCAAGTTCTGGCTCAGGTGGTATATTTGGCTGGCTCACTGGAAAGCGATCTGTGCCCTTACCTCCTCTGGATATTCCACTTCCAGGCGTCATACTTCCACCTCCTCTGCCTGATCACGTTGAACCAGGTAAAACCAAGATTACTACACTTTCAAATGGTGTCAAGGTGGCCTCTGAACATCAACGGTATGGATTGTTGGCTCTATCTGATCTGAACTGTCTGTACATTAATTTTTTCTCTTGTGCAATTTAAAATTTAATTTGATTTTCTGTTTATTATTATTCAGACTCCAGCAGCCTCAATAGGCTTATACATAAATTCTTGCTCAATCTATGAGACACCATTGTCATCTGGGGCTACACATTTGCTAGAACGTATGGTCTTTAAGAGCACTAGAAACCGTAGCCACTTTCGCATAGCTCATGAGGTAGAGGAATATGCAGGTGTCATCTTCTGGAGAGAAGATGGGTTACACCTTTGATGCTTTGACGACATATGTTCCTGAAATGGTGGAGCTACTTATTGATTGTGTGAGGAACCCTGTGTTTCTTGATTGGAGGTCAATGAGCAGGTACTTTTTCTATATGCCTATATTCTTCTTGGAGACAACTTAAAAATTCATATACTGGTAGTTCCCATTGTGGCTTGATTCAATGTTGTCAGAAGAACTAGGCAGTTTGAAGCACTGAACTCCCAAATGCCTGTGGCAGTCATATATCTCTGAACTAGGCTGTTTGCAGGCATGTGCTTCAAAACCCTTTGAAAACACCAGATTGAATATATCAAAGTGGCGAGATTTATATAATCAAGGTTGAGTGTGATGATATAGTTCTTTAGGCAGCTTCATGCTAGTCCTCGGGCATTGTCCCAAAAACTTCGTTGCCTCATTGCAGTTTTAGCATTTGCCCTTTTTATATTTTTTTTATTTCTTAATAAAACTTCATCCTTTCTTAGCTTTCAAAGTGAGTTTGCAAGAGAATTGTTAGAGATTGCATTATACTGGATTATGGGGCAGTGTTGTTTAACAGTGATTTATGCTTGCCTGCTTAATAGTTGCATGGGTTTCTGAATTAACGACAATAACTTTTATTGCACTATATATAGCTTCTAAAGGTGAAGGCTGAGATTAATGAAGCTTCCTAAAACCCTCAAGTTCTTCTTCTGGAGTCTGTTCATTCTGTTGGCTTCGTTGGTGCTTTGGCAAATCCACTTGTAGCCCAAGAATCTGCAATAAATAGACTAAACGGTAGAATTCTGGAAGAGTTTGTTGCTGTAAGTCATGGATTTGATGCATATACTCACAAATACCTCAATGCTTTTCTTTTGGCTACTTATTAATGTATTTAAACCTTGATATTTTATGAATAATCAGTAGAACTACACCGCACCTCAAATGATACTTGTAGCTAAGGGTGTTGAGCATGAGGAGTTTCTATTGATTGCAGAACCTCTATTATCTGATCTTCCTAGTGTGCCATATTTGGAGGAGCCAAAATCAGTGTATACAGGTGGTGATTGTCGATGTCAAAGTGAATCAGGGGTATGCATTGTGAAAAGGAGGTTCTGATTCTGTCTGTCACTTCTGCTGAATTTTTAAGTCTAATATCCCTTTAATGTCCAGATGACCCATTTTGCTCTAGCCTTTCAACTCCCTGGTGGTTGGCACAAGTTGAAGGAGGCAATGACTTTGACTGTTCTTCAGGTCTTGTTAATTTCTTCTTCTTGATTTCTTTCCTTGTGTGAGAACTCTCTTACTCCCTCCAATCCATAATATAGGGCACTTTAACTATTTCACGAGAAACAAGAAGTGACAGTTAATTCATTGAATATATCCTAAATTGAAATTTTTTCCACTTTTACCCTTATTGGAAAATATGTTTGAAAATTTAATGAGTGGGCAAATTGGAAATGAGCATTAACTATATGGACAAAACGGGAAAATGAGCATTAATTATCTTGCAAGTGACTTATATTTTGAATTAAATTATTCTTCTAAAAGGTCCTATATTGTGGACCAAGGGAAGTATGAAAAAAGTTGTTGAGGATGTGGCTAAGAATGCATTATTTAGCCAGCTCCTTAAAGTATGTTAGCCCACTAGGAACTAATTGCACTATTTTACTATAGATGCTACTGGGAGATTGCGACTCATTCACAGCCGGTGGACCTGGTAAAGGGGTGTATCCAAGGCTTTGTAAGTTATCTCATTATTCAGTCTCTTATGGTAATGATATTGAAGCTTGTAAGAGAATGGAAGGAAGAGCTGGTACTGAATTACACTTGAGAGGATGAGAACTTTATTTCACTTGTCAGGACAGGCTTAAGTTTTCTATGCCTTTATTTTTCTGTGTTACTTTGTAAATTTGATACATGAAGATTCTGTCTCTACGATGTTGACATGCAGATCTCCGTGTTCTGAATAATTACCCGCAAGTTCATTCTATTTTTTCACTGAACAACATTTACAATAACACAGGCTTATTTGGTGTCCAAGTTACCACAGTAAGCACATTTGATGTCTTTGCATTATGGTATCATGGTTTTCGGATACGTTGGATCTAATATCAAGACATGTTTGCACGTAATTAAGTAATAATCAGGTGCTTTTAATAAACCTTATCAAAAACCGGAATGGTAATACCAGAAGGGTTTACACTTATGGGATATGTTATAGTGCTTCTTGCTATCTAGGCACACTTAAGTTACGAAGAATTGAAGATTAACATATGTAGCTTGCATTATATACAAATACACATGTACAAGCACACTGTCTGTGGTATTTTAGAAGCTAAAAGTTGAATCACTCGGGGATCATACAAACTTCTGAGGTATAATGGAGATATGAAAACAAGATCTATAGACCGGATTATCTATTATGGTGTTATTGTATAAGGATGGTGGCTGTACTTTTAACAAATATCTTTGCAATTCGCATAACCATCTGAGAAATGAGAAATATAAACGTGTTTATTTTGATTAATATACAGAGGTCATTAGTCTGCTCCTCTGATGGATGTTACGCAGTGGATCTGTTCCTTTTTCTGCATTATGATTGGCTGCACTAACTGAATTATTTAATCTAGTTGTTTTAGTCATATGACAGTATATTTTTATGTTTCTGTTTCAGGAGTCAGATTTTGTATCAAAAGCCTTTGATATAGCAGTTAATGAGCTTCTTGCCGTTGCTACTCCAGGAGAAGGTATGCTGGCATACTATTCACTTGACTGGTATTTTGCCTCTGACTGGCCTTCCACTTATACTATCAGCCCCGGTCCTCAGTTGACCAGGTGCAGTTGGATCGTGCCAAACAGACTGTCAAGTCTACCATTCTGATGAAGTTGGAATCAAGAGTGTGTGAATTCATCTCGAGTGAAAAATTTCAATTCAAAATTATCAGCTGAATTTCATTTCTGTATCCCTTTCTCTTTCTTCTCTTTCTGATGAAGTTGGAATCAAGAGTATGTGAATTCATCTCGAGTGAAAAATTTCAATTCAAAATTATCAGCTGAATTTCATTTCTGTATCCCTTTCTCTTTCTGTTCTTTATGTTTACAACTTATATCTGGTTAACATCAGACATTGGATTTTTCTTTCTCTGTTTTTTTTCCAGACGATTGTTGCAGAAGATATTGCAAGACTGATTTTGACGTATGGTGAGAGGTACGGCAAATGTATGAAATTCTTGAACTTGCCATTAATCTGGGTCGAGGTGTGAGTTTTTTAGGGATGTGTTTTACCGGCTGGTCAGGAAACCCGTGTAGAATTTCTTGAAAGCAGTGGATGAAGTGAGTTTAAATTATATCGTCTCAATTTCTCAGAAGCTCATTTCTTCCCCTCTCACAATGGCATCACACGGAAATGGTAATATCCGGGAAAGAATCTTTTGGGGTTGATTTTGATCCTTTTGATAGCATTAAATACAAATAAATTTATAATCTTTCATCTGCTTGATGTTGCAGTTGCTTGTATTCCGAGCTATGATTCAATGCACAGCAAGTTCCATTCAAAATGAGAATCTTTTTCAATCCTTCAAACGTGGAGACCTGGCGTCAAGCAATTGAAGCAAAGACAATAATAGTGGAGAAAATAGTATAAGTACCAGTCCATATTACATGCCCATTTTTATATGCTTCTTATGAGTATATTTTTTTTAAAAAATTTATATATTATATTTATTTAGATTTAAATTATATGTTACTTTTTGAGATGTTTTTTGCATCCAATATCTCAAATTAATTAGTTTCCATGATACTGGTGTAACAGATAAATAAATGCAAAATTGGAAACTAATTAATTTAAGATACTGAGTGCAAAAAACATCTCAGAAAGCCGTATATAATTTAAATCTAAATAAATATAATATAAAAAAATAAAAATATGCTCATACCCCTAATAGAGGTATGAACACGTAAAAAACATATAAAATGGGTATGTAGTCTATGGGCACTCCGTTCAAAGTGCAGCCTCCCCCCTATAAGGATTAGTGGCAAATCGTAGCTTCATAACATCATAACATCAGTAACAATTGTATTCATATTAGATCAACTTCCGCAACGCCTTCTCAGTCTTGTATGTAGTCAATGGACCCAAGTCACACAAAACCAAACTCTCAATTTTCTGTAATTTCTTTGTCAACTTTTTTTCTTTTATTTGTTGACTGTAATTTCTCGATAGAGTTGTTCTTTATAAAACCTCATAGGGACAAAATATGGGAAAATTACGTATAGGTTTTAAGGATTAGAAATAAATACAATTAGGTTCCTTGAAATCACCAAATTACACAAAAGTCCTTAGAAACTTTTTTGATATTATTTGTATTAACAACAGGAAATGTCATATTTACAACAGAAAGTGTCATATTTACAACCAAACATTTAAACACCTGATCATTTACAACAGAAAAAGTTATATTTACAACAATATTTAAACACCAATATTTTGTTTCAAACTCAACTCCCTAAACGTACAGAGGTCATTTACAACAGAAAAATGCTATATTTACAACAAAAAGTGCTATATTTACAACAAAATTTAAAATCTGGTCATTTACAACAGAAAAAACCATATTTACAACAGGAAGTGTCATATTTACAACAAAATATTCATGAAAGTCCCAATAGAAATTCACATATCAAAAAAGTCCCTAAGGATTTTTTTGATATTATTTGTATGGAAACAAAATCCATGAATATTTTGTTGTACCTGGATTTCATGAATATTTTGTTGTAAATATGACACTTGTTGTAAATATAGTTTTTTCTATTGTAAATTGTCAAATTTTAAATTTTGTTGTAAATATAGCACTTCTTGTTGTAAATCTAGCATTTTTCTGTTGTAAATGACCTCTGTACGTTTAGGGACTTGAGTTTGAAACAAAATCCAGGTGTTTATATTTTTTTTGTAAATATGGCACTTCTAGTTATAAATATGATTTTTTCTGTTGTAAATGACCAGATTTTAAATTTTGTTATAAATATAGCACTTCCTGCTGTAAATATAGCATTTTGCTGTTGTAAATGACCTCTGTACGTTTACAGAGTTGAGTTTGAAACAAAATCTAGGTGTTTAAATGTTGTTGTAAATATGACACCTTCTGTTGTAAATATGACTTTTGCTGTGGTAAATGGTCAGGTGTTTAAATGTTGTTGTAAATATGGCACTTTCTGTTGTAAATATATCATTTCTTGTTGTTAATAAAAAAAGTTCCTAGGGACTTCTGTGTAATTTGGTGATTTCAAGGGACCTAATTGTATTTATTTCTAGTCCTTGGGACCTGCACGTAATTTTCCCAAAAAATATTTTTTAGTGTCAAGAAAGACCTTGCATTACGTCGAATAGGATACTCTCATGATCATTTTTTCTCTTTATTACCCATGGTATGTGAGTTTAGTGGTAAGAATCATTTGCCTCTCACCATTTAGGGGGTTCAACTCTTCATTGTAGTGCCTGGGGGGAGGCATCTCGTGCCCAAGTAAAGCATGAAAATCGGCTCCTAATCTAAGCTAATTAAGGCATTAGGTTGTGTGTTATTAAGCGTACTACCTTTGGATTGGGATGAGTCCAACCCCTTATCTAAAATTTATTTACCAAAAAAATAAAGAAATTATTTTTTGCAGTATTTTTTTCAATATTTTAAATCTTTAATTTTTATTTTTAATTTTTGAATATGAAGGTTATTTTAAAGAAAAAAGTGGTTAAAAGTAACTCTTGGAAAATTTATTGTGAAAGCTATCTAAATTTAAACAGGTGCAACCCATTTTCAACCATTCCAACTCTTATTGTGAGAAACATTAACATATATTCAATTATATGCAAATATGACTTCTGTTTTGAAAATTTTTGTATATATATATTATAGATAAATTGCTTACAGCTAAAGAAGAATTAGATTTATAGTAGATTATCTGCACTATGTTCTTAGCCAATAAACTTACGTTAAACCAAATTCCCCTATTTTTCTTTAATATTCGAAGTTACTATTATTTTATATGGATTTGAAAGAGATGTTCTGTCAACGTACCCAAGTTCTAGGTTTTATTCACTCGAGAACAGAAAATAACCTTTATTCTTATTAATCTCTTGTTATGAATCTGGTTTTTGTTAGAAGAACCTATTCAAGGTGATTCTACCGCGAAAGACTTGTGAGATGGGAGGCATGCATGTCAGTGGCATTTCTAATTATGAACCATATGTATATATATCCACAAGTGGCATTCTAAATCTGGACTGAATCAAAATCATGGCTGTCGGAGAAGAAGAAAGGCTATTGAAGCCTATCAACCACATTGGGAACGATGAGAAGATACAAATGTTTCTGCATGCGGGACTGTCCACTTTCTTACATACACCGGAATCCTCCAATACGTACTACAAAGGTAAAATGTGTCGTGAACGTACGGACTCTACTACAAATACGTACGGTCCCCCTCATTAATATTCACAATAGCATGTTACGTTGTTGTTTTTCTACTCCAAGTAACACTAATAAAAAAAAAAATATTCAAGTAATTAACACTTTTTATAAGAAATATATTGCTATTGTCAGCAATTTCCTGCCAAACATGTCATGTTCCAATTTAATTAGATGCAATTTTCTTCCTCCTCCTCTTATTTTATTTTTCTATATGACTTGTTGGATTTAATTTTCGTGGTCATTAGATTGGCTTCAATGGTCAAAACAACATCTTGACGAGTAGTGAAAATGATGGAGAGTCATACCCACCTCATAACTTACTCTATATCCCTTCTTCATTCCTTTATTTATCATATATATATATATATATATATATAACCATTACTTTTTCCTATATTGTTCTCTTTCTTTATTTCCTTTTATTTATTTTATTTTTTCTATTTCTTTTTAACCCTTATTTGATCTCTGACCTCCGTTTTCTAAACCAATCAAATGTATATATCTGTGGAGGATAAGCAATCAACATTAGATGATCCCATAACCTGAACTAAAGATGACTACTAATTGAGTGCTTAATTAATATATATTCAACCCCATCTTGTCATTACCAAGATTCACACTTTACGGTAAGGAACTTTCAGAATTTATTTTATTTTTGTAAAGGTTAATTTGAAATTAAAACCTATTCAATCTAATTAATTTTTTTATTATATCAGAGTTACTTAATAACATCTACATTTGGACAAAATTATTCCACATGTGTTAGTGTTATGAAATAATGTTGTTTTCTTGGGAGCATCACAGATGTTATTTAGTCCCCTTCGCAATGGAAAATTAATAATTCTGAGTTTTCAACAAAAGTGCCACGAGTACTTGACCTACCCTTGAAGAATTGCAGTTTATAACTAATATATATATATATATATATATATAAGTCCTCTTTTAGGTAATAAATGAGTTGTGACAATTTGCCCATATTAATTATACCAATGAAAATAGAGAGAGAATAAAGAGTTGAAAGATACAAAAAATAGAGAGTAGGAATTCATTCATAAATGAGGCAAAATTGAAAATTTACCCCACAATCATTGAGCTAACTAACTCTCAAGTGTTTATAGTTCCACAAAGGTAGGAAGAGTCAAGTGTTTATGGTCCATGGGATGGGATATATATGGACATCAGGTTCATATGGTTTTGCCATATGTGTTTTCTTAATAATGTTATTGTTAATCACACCCTAATTACTTTGTACTTATTTAATGAAAACTCTAATGATGGCATTTTTGTGATGTTTATGCGGGAGCCCTTATGTCTGTCTGTTAGTGAATTGTTGCGTTAACATTTTAATTATATGGAGCATTCATCTCTACACATAATATCTTGTTTATTATTGATAATAATTCTATCGGTGATCAAAATAACTACCTTTCATAATGTTCCAATATAATCGAAAACATCAACAAAAAGTAAAATACCGCAGATCGATCAAGAAAGCTATAGTTCATTAGTTAAATTAATCTCCTTTTGCCTATACTCAGTTCTACGATCTAAACAAAGGAAGAAACACCATTAGGTGTCAAGAAATGAATATAATCATAAAAAAAGCTCACAATATATAAGTGAATAACATGTAATATTTGACAAGTTTCAGTGCAGAAAATGACTACACAGGGATTCATACTAGCTACGAGTTTTTGGTGATTATTACATTTCTTCCTCATGACCTTCTAATGATTCTCTCTTAAATAAACATGGTAAATCACTCTTATAAATATTCTTGAATATCTTCCTGATAGAACACACTAATTTATATTATTTGAGAAACAAAACTTGTATGAGTCGTAAGTGAATGTGGAAAAGTAATCTTATTTAAGATGCATGCATGTACATATACATAAGGGCTGCTAATTAAGGCAACCATTAGGTATTGGTTAGATATGGGTAAAGGTCAACTTAAAATGGATATGATCATGAAAACAATATTATATTTTAATACGTGGTACTTTTATGTGATTGGTCAAAGACAAGAAACTATATAGAAAATGATGTTGCACAAGTTGATGAATGTGTTATTTTTGAATCAGGAAAATTATAGGCTAAAAGATAGAGGACATGTTGTTCCTGATGTGTGAAATCAGGAAATTCTGTGTGGTCAAGGCTAAGAGGGGTAATTAAAGCAAAATAAAAAATAAGAAAGGAAAAGAAGAAGCTAGACAAGGGGACAAGAGGGGAAATGATAGCCAACTTCATCATTTTGGTTCCTCACAGTTTTCACAAACGTGAACTCTAACCCATCAATCTTATTATCTATTTCCCATTCATGTTGGGTCCCACATCGCTCCCAATCTGGACCCCACTTAATTACTGTTCATCCATACTTTATTATACGCGTTCCCTCCTAATGAATTACACTTGTATCATTAAGTATACAGGTAGAAGACAAACACTGCGCAATACTATCAGTATTCATTATTATACGCTAATCCCACTTCTAATTGCCATCATTTGTATCTTCTTCAGCTGTAAATAAATTATGACGTATTCCCTTTGATAAAACTCATTCTTCAGCTTTATTATTTATACGAACCTACGTTTCTTATTAAAAGACACCAACTAATAAGTTTATTTGGTCCTTTTTGCATTTGCTTAGTTTTCAAGGAGCATTAATTATTTTTTTTCATGTTTGTCTCTAATAAATAAGGATAGTGGGTGAGAGTAATAATTAATATGATATTAGAGTTTAGTGCAATTAGTAGGGGTAATATTGGAAGTTACTTAAATTATAAACTACTTTTATTGACTTTAACTGTTTTTATTGGTTTATGAGAGAATTGTTAGTTGGTGCCTTATAATAATAAAAATCAGAGGGAGTACTCAATATAAAATATACAGGAGCTACACTAATTGTTTATATTATCTACCCTTGCCCGATTCAACTTTGAAATCAACATATGGCAATGTATGTGCATATATATAGATATATTGAACTAACCCAAAAGAAAAAAAGGAATAAGTAGAAATGGGATAGAATATGGGGGGGGGGGGCTTAGACTTATGGTCCACGTTGGAGAGATGTTTATTAATTTAATTAAAGAGAGATATAAGAAATTAGAATGAAAGTGAAGAAGTAATTAGAAGGGGTGGTGGTGGTCCATCAAGTACACTGCTGATTTGCCTTCTTGCTTCTCAAGCAACCTCCTAACATTCATGGCGAAAGCATAATGATCACTCCTCCAGCTCAATATCCATGTGAGTTCCTATCATCCCTTTTTCCCGTATTTCAATCTCCCTGTCCCTCTCTCTCTCTCTCGATTTCGCTTTACCATATATAACTCAAATCTGACAATATATATATATTATCTGACAGTAAATTCCCCTGGTTCTTGATGTCGTCATTACTCAAACTCAAAATTCCAGTGTTCATTTATCCAACGTGATAAGAAGAGCTTATGAGTAGTTCTAACATAGTTTATTCTACTACTGGGTTCAACGAGTTTAATTGTCACCACCAGTCACAGATACACACACACACATATATATAGCCGAGTTTAAAGATCCCTAACAAGCGTCACTTGGTTGTTGGGTCTTGCAATTTATTCTTTTAATTTCAGAAGTTGAGCAGAAATTAATTAACCACCACCGTAAATAATCTTAATATTTCTGTAAAATATATAAACTAATAATATCACTAGTCTCTCTGGACGGCTGCCATTGGAGTTTTAGTTTGAAAATGTTAACCCAGGGGCATGTTTTACACACAATTAAAAATTCAAAGGGCCCGCCAACTTTTAAAGTTAAAAGGATAAATTACACAGTTGTCTTAAAATGAGAAAGATTCTTTATGTTTTAGGTGTGTCAAACTAATTAATAATCAATCCTTTATAAGTCAGGGAGTTACTTAAGTGTGGGTGTGGGTGTAAAATAATGTTTTTTCTTGATTTAACAAAAATATGTTTACCCTATTTTGAAGGAATAATACTATAAGAATATACAATAAATTATAAGTTGAAAGAATTTGTTTGACGTTATTTGAGAGATCAAATTAATGTCGATCTTTTAGGAGATCAGTTCATATATATTTAGATTAATTAATTAATTTTTAATTTTTAATAATGATCTTATATTGTTGAAAAGACATAATTTTAACCATGATGAGATGATTAATCACTTATTAGATAAATAATAATATTTTTCTATTTTAATTGAATCTACTATATGTATTATAGTGATACTCATTAATCACACACAAAAAAAAAAAAAACTAATTTTTTCATGAAATATAAATTGTTGAATAATTTAATCAATAATTTTTTTAAAAAAATGTGTGTCTCAAAAACATAAATAAAATCCCGTTAGTATTTACACCAAAAAAAAAAAATCCCGTTAGTATTAAGTAAATTAATCGGTGTGCTTTTGATCAAGAGGGGTAGAAACAGCTTGAGATGGCCGTTTAATTTCGTGCCTTTTGCTTTAGTAGTCAAGGCTCAAACAAAGGTGTAGCCTGAGGTAGGAGAGAGAATTTCTATCTTTATATATAGAGAGAGATAAGAAGAAGGCAAAAAAAAAAAAAAGAACCGGGTTTTCTTGCTTTCTATCCTGTTTCTTTGTTTTTCCTTGTTTCTTTCTTTCTTTTCTTTCTCTCTGTGTCTCTTTCTTTCTTCCTTCTCTCTCACAAACCGCCTACATACAGACTGATACATACAACATGCGCTTCTTAAATTGGAAAAGGCTTTAAAGGTGACTATGTGTGTTTGAAGCAGCCAGCTTTTTTTGTTTATTAGTATTTTTCCTCACTGCCCCCTTCAGTTAAAGAATTTAAAGTTGAGCCAATTCTGCTGTTTTCCGTGGTTAAAGCAGGTTTATAGTTCAATCCTACCCTTACAGTTTCTTCTTTTCCTTCTTCTTCTTCTTCCTCCTCCTCCTCCTCCTCTCTCTCCTCTCCTTCTTCTGCACATAAATATAGATTATTGATTTCTTCCACATCCTTTAAGAATTGATTTGTTTTGGCGGCTGCTTAATTTCAATTTGGTTGTATTGAAGCTTCGTCTTTTTCTCTGTGTGATGTTTGTTTTTTTTTATTACTAATTAGATATGTGGACTTCATATATTTTCTCATCAATCGAATCATCATCAGCGGCAGCAGCAGCAGCGGAAGTCGCTGAAGCATCCATATCTTGATATAAGGTTGACAAAAACTTGTGAAAATGATTTGGCCAGTAGTATCACCAACACCGTCTTTTGCAGTTATTAAGTTCACTTGCCACTACTCATGGAAAATGATTGAAACTCACCCTTCATCCATTTTTTTTTCCTGGAAATTTTAGCCTTTGGATCTCATGAATCAAGCTCCTGAACTAATAGTTGCAACAAGAGAGAGAGAGCATAGAGAAGAAGAAGTTATTGGCTCATCATCAGTAGTGGACTGTTACATAGAAAGAGGAATCGTGAAGAAGAAAGGAGATTACATATTATTACGAGGAGGATGAACAAGATGAGCAACTTGAGCTCAGTGAACAGTTGTGATCTGATAGATGCCAAGCTTGAAGAGCATCAGTTGTGTGGATCCAAGCAGTGCCCTGGTTGCGGACACAAGTTTGAAACCAAACCGGTACTCTCTATTATTCTTTCCTTCCACCAAAAGCCTTTGACACCATATATATTTTCAAGAATCATATAGTAAAAAAGCACATTATATATATATATATATGGGAGCTTATTTATTTTTATCCCTTCTATTCTCGGATTCATGTGTAATTTGTGATCTGATGATGATATATATATATGATGCTGTATGTGTGATTTCCTTTTCCCGCTCCTCTGATCTATCTCCCATGGCTATTATAATTGCTTTTAAGTTAATTTGTTAAAGCTTACTTCATCTTCTTTCTTTGATTCTCTACTCTTTAATTCTCTTTTCATCTTTCTCATATATTCTTCTCCTTTCTTTTTTTTGCTTTCGTTTTTATTTTGAAATCCACAGGACTGGTTAGGTCTTCCGGCTGGCGTGAAGTTTGATCCAACGGACCAAGAACTAATCGAACACCTCGAAGCCAAAGTGGAGTCCAAGAATATGAATTCTCACCCTTTGATCGATGAGTTCATCCCTACCATTGAAGGAGAAGACGGAATTTGTTATACCCACCCAGAGAAACTCCCAGGTCTCATAAAACGTTCCAAATAATAAAATATTTATATAAATATATATCTATATATATATCCTCACCCTAATTCTTAGTTAATTACGTCTCCTAATTATAGTTGATCCAAGTTGCTACATTGTAATCGTTCTTATCACTCAACAACCTCAGTTAGTCTAGGACTTAGGCTTTAACTATACACAAACACACACAATCAAGTGTGTTTGTGTGTGTGTTTTTCTTTTTCTTTTTTAATGGATAATCAAGTGAAGCAGCTGAGCTAATTAGTTGAACTAACTTTGATTTATGAAGCAGGAGTAACAAGAGACGGGTTGAGCAGGCACTTTTTTCACAGACCATCGAAGGCATACACGACAGGAACAAGAAAGAGAAGGAAAATACAGAACGAGAGCGAGATGCAAGGCGGAGAAACACGGTGGCACAAGACGGGAAAGACGCGGCCGGTGATGGTGAACGGCAAGCAAAAGGGCTGCAAGAAGATTCTAGTACTCTACACCAACTTCGGCAAGAACCGAAAGCCTGAAAAAACCAACTGGGTCATGCACCAGTACCACCTTGGACAACACGAGGAGGAGAAAGAAGGAGAGCTTGTCGTATCCAAGATATTCTACCAGACACAGCCACGCCAGTGTAACTGGTCCGATCGAAGCGCCACCACCGGCGAACCCAGCGGCGGCGACTTCGTTGTTACTGCCAATAGTAGTAGAAGAGACAGTGCCAGTGGAAGTTGCTCTTCTTCTAAGGACATTAACAACGTTGTTGTTACAGCCCACCGAGACGATCAGATGTCGGCTGTTGTCGGCGTTGTTCCTCCGCCCATGTCATCCTACGTTCATCATCATCATCATGGCTTGGATATCCAACAACACCTCAAACCCGAGCATTTTGGATTCATTCCGTTTAGGAAGAGCTTCGACGAGGTATGTACACAACACACTGTTACCAGAGATGTTTGGTAATTAATTAACATGAAAGAGAATAAGAATATAATAGATAAAGCATATATGCAGGAAAGTCTTAAGTGTAGATATGTTGTTGATTTTCCTCTTTCTAACTGGTTGAGTGTTGCATTTGTAATAACCTTTGCTTGCATACACAGCATGAGCCTTACTTTGTGTGGTTTAGGCTTCTTCATAAATCAACGTCACCTAACTACCGATTGTCAATTTACCAACCGAAAAAGGGAACCCCTGATAATGGAAAATATCTAGCATTATATATATATATATAGAGAGAGAGAGAGACAGAGACAGAGACACTGACTAAATAGGTACGACGAGTAATGGCAGGTGGGAATAGGAGAGGGTTCGATGGGGAGAGATCAGGTGCAGGCGGCAACAGGAGAAGAAGTTAATGAAGGACAAAGACAACAACAACAACATCATCAAGTGGCTCCGCATCAGCATCAGCATCATCAGAATATGGCCAGCACGGCCTTTCATATAAGTAGGCCTTCACTTCCGATCTCAACCCTAATCTCTCCAACGCCTCTCCACCATAGTTCTATCATCCTTGATGATAACTCCTACCATGTCTCCAGAATTATGCTCCAAAATGACAACTTTCAGGTAAATAATAAATCTCCCATCCTTTTCCTTTTTCTTTTGGGTGCATTGTCTTCATATAACCTGTCCTATTTCAAGTATAATTGGTACATTTAATATATAAAGTGAGAGTGAGATAGAACAACAAAAATATATAATTAAATAGCCAGGCAGACGGAGGCTATATATATTATGTGAATTTATGTGTAGTTGGTGTGTTTGTTAAGCTATGTTTGGAATTTAGTGAAAATAGAAGGCGCAGTGTAAGAAAAACTTCCAAAAATGACAAAAAAAATACCCCCCCCTTTTTTTTTAGTTTTTCCTCCAAGTATTTTTTCATTCTGGGTTATACGTAGGGGAAGAAGTGAGGAAGTGAAAATGAGGAAAGTCTGAAAAGGAGTTTGATTCTGCATGGAATTATGCATGAGGAAGACTCACAAGAGGGTAGCTTTGAGTGTAGGCTAAATCTCGAGCATGAGACTGTTCTTTTTGACCTTTTTAATGTGGTTGAAACATGATGATTAGGATTTGTGCTTTGAATTTGATGATGTTGTGTGTGTTCTTGTGTGTGTGTGTGAGTGTATAATAATAAATAATAAATGGTAATGGACATTATGGGATGGCAGCAACAGGAGCAGCAACATCATAAACTAGGAGGGAGCTCTGCGTCTGGTTTGGAGGAACTCATAATGGGATGCACTTCTTCAACTGATATTAAAGCGGTGAGTACTCTGAAATATATGAACTTTGTGTCTCATGATGCCCACTTGAGAGAGAGAGAGAGAGAGAAAAGGTACTAGTACTACTATATGTGAAGAATTTCTTTCTTTTTTTTATAATTATTTTCTTTACGAAAAAAAAGAAGAACGTGGTTATTTTTTTATTATTTTGTTTTGAATTAAAGATTAAAAACCTTTTTCATCTTTATCTCTTTATCCCCTTCTATCCCATCCCTTTAATTTGTTCTCTTCGTATTGGCATATCCAGACACGGAATATTTCTTTTTCTAACAGTAATTAACTACGCACTTGAAGAATTTTCCTTTCTTTCCCTTTCTGTTTTTCCCCCCTAAAAAAAGTAACTGAGGTATACACAATATATAGTTCCCATACGTTTCGATATTGAATGTTTTAAATGTATAATGAAAAAAATATTTCATTTTTTTAATGAAGAAAACAAATTCTTAAAATATACTTGAGGATAATGAATCAAGAAAAAAATGAATTTAAATATTTTTTCATTCTCTTCAAATATATTTAAATAATATACTTATGCTTTAATACAGATATGATTCTTTCCCCTTGAATCAAGGAAGAAAATATGGGGAATGTGAACGAAAACTCAGAAATATGGTCTCTTTATTTCATTTTGAACAGTGCACAATATATATAGCAAAGCATGAGCTGATAACACATTTTTTCCTGCCAATGATAAGACTTGACCTAAAAGTCGGTTCTAAATGTTATTTAATTATTTTTGTAATAATGGAAAAATATAATGGAGGAAGAAGATGATAATGACTGAAAACCCTTTTTTCATGCCTTGCCTGGTTGGACATAGCTATAGTGGGCATTGACATTAATTGACCCTGAGGTGGAAAAGCAGCCACCCCAGGCCCCCTCAAGTGCTTCTTCTTCATCCTTCACTTTATCTTTTACTCCCTCTCTCTGCAAATTAATTATATACTCCTATTCCATAACACAAACCCTAACCCTAGTTCTCTTTCCATGTGCATGTTTATTTTCTCCCCCAGGAATCATCTGTCTCCGTCACAAACCCTCAAGAAGCTGAATGGCTCAAATACTCTTACTGGCCCGACCCGGATAACCCGGATCACCACGGTTAAAAAAAATACACCAGGTTATTTTTTCTTTGAAAAAAAAAGGGAGAGATTGATCGACCATGTAAGTGTCGCCGTCGTCATCATAAGTACGTAGGGGAGGTCACACTCAAGTCTCTTTCCCAACAAAAAGGCCAAGAGGAAATCAAAATGGTCCATGCATGGTTTGCTCTTTTGCTTTCCTTTCCAATGGTGGCCTCTTTATAATTGCCTTTGTTAGATCTCAGAACTATAACTCTGTGCAAACAGAAGAAGCTCTGGAAAAACCACACCAGAGAAATGGAATTGAAGAAAATCAGAGACAAAGAAGAAGAAAAGGCTAGCCCTACCTTCTGACACATTGAGGGATGAGTCCAAAGTAAATGCATCCTCCATCAAAATCATCACGTACTATTATGATTACAATATATATATATATATATATATATATATATATATATATTTGTTGTTAATTATAATCTGCATATTATTTTATTATTTTGAGATGTTCGTATAATTTATTTTGTCTTCTTGTTTCTTTATACAAGAAATATACGAATGAGTTTGTGCAACCTACAAACCGCCCGTTACTTTTTTTTTTTGGCTGCACTTTAGTTATCCATGTTTTGTTTAATGTCACGAATGTGATTTCTTACGCAGAAATGAAGTGTCGTGCAAGAGTTTTTCAATTTGGGGCTTTTCACATTTTCGAAAGATGCAAAGTTACCATACAGGTCGATGTGGCTCAAAATGTTTCTCTTTAGATTTAGTATCAAGATGACGTGGAACTGCATGTTGTGTTGTAGTCACGAATAACATATATAACAAGAAATTCTTCATGCCTTTAATTTTTGAAATTAATTTCTTGTATATATATAGCGCCTAAAAATTACGTGTAATGTAGCATGTGATGTGAATTAATTATATAAAATAACATATGGTGTGAAGAAAATAATATATTTTAAAAAAAAAGAGCCTATAGAAACTCAATATTTTATTGTTTTTTACCAAGATATATTTTACATTTAAAAAGTAGTGTATCTGTATGTATATACTATGCATCCCTTTAAATTTCTCTTTGTCGTTTTCATATGCATGCATAACTCACTCGTTGTATTTATACGTAATGTTGGGTAAATGAAGAAAGCTATTAATCTTCGTATTTCTAGCGGTCGTTAACTATTCGATCTAATTTTTCACCATGCACAGTAGTGATTTCCACAAAATGACACTCTTGGAGCTTTCGTTAGTTCCAATGTGCTCACCAAATAGAAAGAAAATTAACTTTGGGTGATGAGTTTCAAGAAAGTCTTTTAGTTTTGATGGGTCCCCCTGAACTGTCGAAAGATCTATATATATACGTGTGTATGTTAAAAATTAAACTTAACGTTATAATTTGGACATGAAACTAATTCACTTTTGAAGATTAGACACCATATACCTTACTAGCTAAAAGCATTTATCATCCGGCTTGTGTCTGTCACAACTAAAAGAAAAGAAAATAAAGTAAGGGAACAGAAGTTCAAATATATCACTCAATCTCTGAATTTTATAAGCAGTTTTTATTTATTTATTTATTTACGATATGGTTTTGGGGTTTTGGATTTGAAAGTGTTATATATAGTAGGAGACAGAGACACCTTTACTGCTTTATTCCACGTTAGATTCGAGCTTTTGGGGCAGTATGTAGTACTATTAGAGTTAAAGATGTGGTTATGTGCCACCAGCCATATCTCACTCTGTAACGTGCATGCCATCTTTTGTTTCATGGGACATGCATGGAATAATAAAGCGAAAAAAGAAAATTCAAGATGTATCAGGAGGGAGCAACTTCATTGTAGTTTCTGCGAGGGAATAAAGAGGGAACAAAGAATAATCATGAGACAAGAATAAACTTTTTGGTGTTTTTTATTTTATTTTCCCTCTTCTTTTATTTTAAGGAATGACAGCCACCTTCGAACTCCCTCCTCCTGCCTTACTGGGAAACGTATATATATTATAAGAGATACATATATAAACGGAGAGGTATCTAGCTAGCTTTCTGTATACGTGTGTGTGTGTGTGTAATCAAGTGGTGGGAGAATCTGAGAGGGATATATATATATATATAGGTAGAGTGTTCCAAAATAGACAAAAAAAGAAAGAGTGCTTGCCGTAATTTAAAATATAATTGAAAGCAGACCTAAAAAGGTGATATTCAGTTGTTCAACTTTAGCAAAGATTTTGGATGCTTTGGAAGCTAGTATTTAGTGTAGTGTTACTGGATAGCAGTGTTAATTAATGTTTGGGAGATGCTGGTGTGCTGCGATAGATATATGTATAGAGAGGGTACTGGGGAGGAAGGAATATAGCAACATGGCTTGGTAGTCTAGCTATATATGCCCAACTTTTTTGTATTCTTCCACAAGGCCCCTGCTTTGGTCTTTCTTTTCGTTTCAACACCCCTCCACTTTACTCTAATTTACTGTTAAACCTTTCCCTCTCCATATGGGCATGTTTGGGTTAGTGGTAGAAAAACACTTTTACGGAACTCGAAATAAAACACTTCTCACAAACTTCCCTCCCATAAACCATATTGGAAAAACAGCTTATACCATTAATCCAAGCGGACACTTATATTTCATGTTTTTCGTTTCTTTTTCAACTTTTTTTTTAATAAGTTTTCAATACTCTTTTCTTTTAACTGAAGTGTGGTAGTAGTTGCTGTGTCTCTTTTCATTAGTGACAGAAACTTCACCGGAGGTGTAGTCAAATAGGTAAAGTCCACCTTGAGCAAAAACAAAAATAGGTAAAGTCCACATGTTCATATGTTTTTGATATAAACATGTTCATATGTTGTTGCATCTAACAACCCACTTCTCACATCTGTGGATATGAAAGGAATTCAAGTTGCCATCGCTCCACAGGTAACTGGGTTTGTTCCAAATGTGGGCCAAAATATGAGGTGGCCCACTTGTTAGGATATAGTGAGGCCGTCTAATGAGAGGCCCATTTAGGAGAGCTAGGAGAGCCTGGGATTAGATTAACAAGAATTTTGGTCACGATGGAAAATATATAATAAAACTCCGGCGTCAAATCAAAAAGGGCTCTCTCAACCAACGGAGTTGGCACAAGTGGTAAGCGGCTTGTGTCGTTTAAACAAGGTCTCGGGTTCGAGCCTTGTGAATGCACTCTCCCACCAAAGTCAGGTACGCGACGCGCGTCGGATCCGGATTAATCGGGGGCGAAGCCCTTTCAATAATTAAATTACTAATATTTTAAATTATCATCGTAACTAATGATGTTTACTTTATCTTCTCAGTACTTGGGAGTTCTAATTACTATATAAATATTTTCATATCCTATAAGATCCTTTATAGATCTGTTATAAAATATAAAGGATTTGACTAAATCTTTAATATATAGTGATTCTTCTTTAATATCTTTATCTCTTCTGAACTTGGTGGGCAACAAAAAAAAAAGGGGGCTCTCTCATAATCTCATTGTGCCAACTCTCACATTGTGCCAATAAGGGTTAGCACAATTGGTTAAGGCGTCAGCCTTCATCTCAAAAGGAATAAGATTCGATACCATTAGTTGATGTAAGGGTCTTGTTAGTGGGTGATCTCAGAATACCTCGTAGCGCTCCTTGAGCTCTGAGGCAGGGGCGGACCAGAAAATTACGAAGGGGGCACAATTGACGGATATGGGGTTCGGGCGCGCCCCACGCACCCGAAATTTTTTTTTTTTTAAGGAAAGTTTTAAATACATTAAAAAACAAAAGAATATAAACAAGAAAAAAATATATCAAAAAAAAATTTATGAAATATGGACATTATGGGATGGCAGCAACAGGAGCAGCAACATCATAAACTAGGAGGGAGCTCTGCGTCTGGTTTGGAGGAACTCATAATGGGATGCACTTCTTCAACTGATATTAAAGCGGTGAGTACTCTGAAATATATGAACTTTGTGTCTCATGATGCCCACTTGAGAGAGAGAGAGAGAGAGAAAAGGTACTAGTACTACTATATGTGAAGAATTTCTTTCTTTTTTTTTTATAATTATTTTCTTTACGAAAAAAAAGAAGAACGTGGTTATTTTTTTATTATTTTGTTTTGAATTAAAGATTAAAAACCTTTTTCATCTTTATCTCTTTATCCCCTTCTATCCCATCCCTTTAATTTGTTCTCTTCGTATTGGCATATCCAGACACGGAATATTTCTTTTTCTAACAGTAATTAACTACGCACTTGAAGAATTTTCCTTTCTTTCCCTTTCTGTTTTTTCCCCCCTAAAAAAAGTAACTGAGGTATACACAATATATAGTTCCCATACGTTTCGATATTGAATGTTTTAAATGTATAATGAAAAAAATATTTCATTTTTTTAATGAAGAAAACAAATTCTTAAAATATACTTGAGGATAATGAATCAAGAAAAAAATGAATTTAAATATTTTTTCATTCTCTTCAAATATATTTAAATAATATACTTATGCTTTAATACAGATATGATTCTTTCCCCTTGAATCAAGGAAGAAAATATGGGGAATGTGAACGAAAACTCAGAAATATGGTCTCTTTATTTCATTTTGAACAGTGCACAATATATATAGCAAAGCATGAGCTGATAACACATTTTTCCTGCCAATGATAAGACTTGACCTAAAAGTCGGTTCTAAATGTTATTTAATTATTTTTGTAATAATGGAAAATATAATGGAGGAAGAAGATGATAATGACTGAAAACCCTTTTTTCATGCCTTGCCTGGTTGGACATAGCTATAGTGGGCATTGACATTAATTGACCCTGAGGTGGAAAAGCAGCCACCCCAGGCCCCCTCAAGTGCTTCTTCTTCATCCTTCACTTTATCTTTTACTCCCTCTCTCTGCAAATTAATTATATACTCCTATTCCATAACACAAACCCTAACCCTAGTTCTCTTTCCATGTGCATGTTTATTTTCTCCCCCAGGAATCATCTGTCTCCGTCACAAACCCTCAAGAAGCTGAATGGCTCAAATACTCTTACTGGCCCGACCCGGATAACCCGGATCACCACGGTTAAAAAAAATACACCAGGTTATTTTTTCTTTGAAAAAAAAAGGGAGAGATTGATCGACCATGTAAGTGTCGTCGTCGTCATCATAAGTACGTAGGGGAGGTCACACTCAAGTCTCTTTCCCAACAAAAAGGCCAAGAGGAAATCAAAATGGTCCATGCATGGTTTGCTCTTTTGCTTTCCTTTCCAATGGTGGCCTCTTTATAATTGCCTTTGTTAGATCTCAGAACTATAACTCTGTGCAAACAGAAGAAGCTCTGGAAAAACCACACCAGAGAAATGGAATTGAAGAAAATCAGAGACAAAGAAGAAGAAAAGGCTAGCCCTACCTTCTGACACATTGAGGGATGAGTCCAAAGTAAATGCATCCTCCATCAAAATCATCACGTACTATTATGATTACAATATATATATATATATATATATATATATATATATATATATTTGTTGTTAATTATAATCTGCATATTATTTTATTATTTTGAGATGTTCGTATAATTTATTTTGTCTTCTTGTTTCTTTATACAAGAAATATACGAATGAGTTTGTGCAACCTACAAACCGCCCGTTACTTTTTTTTTTTGGCTGCACTTTAGTTATCCATGTTTTGTTTAATGTCACGAATGTGATTTCTTACGCAGAAATGAAGTGTCGTGCAAGAGTTTTTCAATTTGGGGCTTTTCACATTTTCGAAAGATGCAAAGTTACCATACAGGTCGATGTGGCTCAAAATATTTCTCTTTAGATTTAGTATCAAGATGACGTGGAACTGCATGTTGTGTTGTAGTAGTCACGAATAACATATATAACAAGAAATTCTTCATGCCTTTAATTTTTGAAATTAATTTATTGTATATATAGCGCCTAAAAATTACGTGTAATGTAGCATGTGATGTGAATTAATTATATAAAATAACATATGGTGTGAAGAAAATAATATATTTTTAAAAAAAAGAGCCTATAGAAACTCAATATTTTATTGTTTTTTACCAAGATATATTTTACATTTAAAAAGTAGTGTATCTGTATGTATATACTATGCATCCCTTTAAATTTCTCTTTGTCGTTTTCATATGCATGCATAACTCACTCGTTGTATTTATACGTAATGTTGGGTAAATGAAGAAAGCTATTAATCTTCGTATTTCTAGCGGTCGTTAACTATTCGATCTAATTTTTCACCATGCACAGTAGTGATTTCCACAAAATGACACTCTTGGAGCTTTCGTTAGTTCCAATGTGCTCACCAAATAGAAAGAAAATTAACTTTGGGTGATGAGTTTCAAGAAAGTCTTTTAGTTTTGATGGGTCCCCCTGAACTGTCGAAAGATCTATATATATACGTGTGTATGTTAAAAATTAAACTTAACGTTATAATTTGGACATGAAACTAATTCACTTTTGAAGATTAGACACCATATACCTTACTAGCTAAAAGCATTTATCATCCGGCTTGTGTCTGTCACAACTAAAAGAAAAGAAAATAAAGTAAGGGAACAGAAGTTCAAATATATCACTCAATCTCTGAATTTTATAAGCAGTTTTTATTTATTTATTTATTTACGATATGGTTTTGGGGTTTTGGATTTGAAAGTGTTATATATAGTAGGAGACAGAGACACCTTTACTGCTTTATTCCACGTTAGATTCGAGCTTTTGGGGCAGTATGTAGTACTATTAGAGTTAAAGATGTGGTTATGTGCCACCAGCCATATCTCACTCTGTAACGTGCATGCCATCTTTTGTTTCATGGGACATGCATGGAATAATAAAGCGAAAAAAGAAAATTCAAGATGTATCAGGAGGGAGCAACTTCATTGTAGTTTCTGCGAGGGAATAAAGAGGGAACAAAGAATAATCATGAGACAAGAATAAACTTTTTGGTGCTTTTTTTAAATTTTCCCTCTTCTTTTATTTTAAGGAATGACAGCCACCTTCGAACTCCCTCCTCCTGCCTTACTGGGAAACGTATATATATTATAAGAGATACATATATAAACGGAGAGGTATCTAGCTAGCTTTCTGTATACGTGTGTGTGTGTGTGTAATCAAGTGGTGGGAGAATCTGAGAGGGATATATATATATATATAGGTAGAGTGTTCCAAAATAGACAAAAAAAGAAAGAGTGCTTGCCGTAATTTAAAATATAATTGAAAGCAGACCTAAAAAGGTGATATTCAGTTGTTCAACTTTAGCAAAGCTTTTGGATGCTTTGGAAGCTAGTATTTAGTGTAGTGTTACTGGATAGCAGTGTTAATTAATGTTTGGGAGATGCTGGTGTGCTGCGATAGATATATGTATAGAGAGGGTACTGGGGAGGAAGGAATATAGCAACATGGCTTGGTAGTCTAGCTATATATGCCCAACTTTTTGTATTCTTCCACAAGGCCCCTGCTTTGGTCTTTCTTTTCGTTTCAACACCCCTCCACTTTACTCTAATTTACTGTTAAACCTTTCCCTCTCCATATGGGCATGTTTGGGTTAGTGGTAGAAAAACACTTTTACGGAACTCGAAATAAAACACTTCTCACAAACTTCCCTCCCATAAACCATATTGGAAAAACAGCTTATACCATTAATCCAAGCGGACACTTATATTTCATGTTTTTCGTTTCTTTTTCAACTTTTTTAATAAGTTTTCAATACTCTTTTCTTTTAACTGAAGTGTGGTAGTAGTTGCTGTGTCTCTTTTCATTAGTGACAGAAACTTCACCGGAGGTGTAGTCAAATAGGTAAAGTCCACCTTGAGCAAAAACAAAAATAGGTAAAGTCCACATGTTCATATGTTTTTGATATAAACATGTTCATATGTTGTTGCATCTAACAACCCACTTCTCACATCTGTGGATATGAAAGGAATTCAAGTTGCCATCGCTCCACAGGTAACTGGGTTTGTTCCAAATGTGGGCCAAAATATGAGGTGGCCCACTTGTTAGGATATAGTGAGGCCGTCTAATGAGAGGCCCATTTAGGAGAGCTAGGAGAGCCTGGGATTAGATTAACAAGAATTTTGGTCACGATGGAAAATATATAATAAAACTCCGGCGTCAAATCAAAAAGGGCTCTCTCAACCAACGGAGTTAGCATGCGTGGTAGTGGCCATGTGTCGTTTAAACGATGCCTCTGGTTCGAGCCTTGTGAATGCACTCTCCCACCAAAGTCGGAGTGCGCGCGCGCGTCGGATCCGGATTAATCGGGGGCGAAGCCCTTTCAATAATTAAATTACTAATATTTTAAATTATCATTGTAACTAATGATGTTTACTTTATCTTCTCAGTACTTGGGAGTTCTAATTACTATATAAATATTTTCATATCCTATAAGATCCTTTATAGATCTGTTATAAAATATAAAGGATTTGACTAAATCTTTAATATATAGTGATTCTTCTTTAATATCTTTATCTCTTCTGAACTTGGTGGGCAACAAAAAAAAAGGGGCTCTCTCATAATCTCATTGTGCCAACTCTCACATTGTGCCAATAAGGGTTAGCACAATTGGTTAAGGCGTCAGCCTTCATCTCAAAAGGAATAAGATTCGATACCATTAGTTGATGTAAGGGTCTTGTTAGTGGGTGATCTGTAAATACCTCTGTAAGCGCTCCTTGAGCCTGGAGGCAGGGGCGGACCCAGAAAATTACAGAAGGGGGGGCACAATTGACGGGGGATATGGGGGTTCGGGGGCAGCGCCCCCGCTGCACCCGAAATTTTTTTTTTTTTTAAGGAAAGTTTTAAATACATTAAAAAACAAAAGAATATAAACAAGAAAAAAATATATCAAAAATATATTTATGAAATCAAATGAATACTGATGATGTAGTAAGAGAGACAATTATCTTACAAACCTGTCATTTAGAAAAGTAAGGCTAAGTACTGTTAGAAATAAATGCAGCTACATAAATTACAATAAATGGTGGATATTCAATAAGTTCAAGTACATATATTTTAATATAACAAGTATATTTCAATAAAAATAATTATAATGTCATCATTCTAGGCCTTATTTTTTGGAATTCCATCATAATTGTTTTATTATCAATACTATCAAATACATCTTTTTTCAATATAAGGCACTAAACAGTCATTCAACCATTCATCCCCCATCCCATTACGAAGTGTAGTTTTGATGTATTAAGGGTGGACACTTAATTTAAGGGTGGACAATCATTCAAACATGTACTTCCTCTAGTCCTTACTAGGGATGGAAATAGGCTAGGCCAGGTTTTGACTAAATAGGCCTGAGCCTGTAATGGTGGTAGAAGGCCTGGGCCTGAGCCTGAACACAGGTCTTTTTTTAGGCTCAGGCCTGAGCCTTCATAAGGCCTGGTCGAGCCTGAAGCCTTTTTGAAGGCCTACTTACAATGTAGGCCTTTAAAAATGCCTCATATTGTAGGCCCTTGGAGGCCATAAATAAGCTTTTGTACACTTTGAGCCTATCAAAACTATATAAATATAAGCTTTTAGTAAAATATAAGAATTAAAAATAATAAATATTATATTATTTATACGATATAAATATAATTATATTTATTTAATGTATAAACAGGCCAGGCCTGAAGGCTTACAGGCCAGGCTTTAATAAAATAGGCATGGCCTATTTACACATTTAGGCCTTTAAATAGGCCTTGGCCTAACCTTTTTAACAAACAGGTCAGGCCTGACCAGGCCCTAAATAGGCCAGGCTGTAGGCCACCTGATAGGGGCCTGGCCTATTTCCACCTCTAGTCCTTACTATAAGGCACCAACGAACTAACAATTCTCGCAAACAATAAAAACAGTTAAAGTCAATAAAGTTAGCCTACAATTTAAGTAACTTCCAATAGTACCCCTACTAATTACACTAAATTCTAATATCATATTAATTATTACTCTCACCCACTACCCTTATTTATTAGGGGCATACATGGAAAAGAATAATTAATGTTCCTTGGGATGAGCAAGTACCAAATAAACTTACTAGTTAGTACCTTATAATAAGGACCAAAGGGAGTATTAATTTTTATTTATTAAATAAAAATAAAAAAAAATAAAAAAAACCCAAATTTAAGGGTGGGCACTTGCCCCCCTTATCAATACTGGGGGAAATAGAATCATTTTAATAAAGTATTTGTGCGCTCCTTAATATAAGGCATAATTGATTTTTTTTTGTTTGAAAGATTAAAAAAAAAATAAGTTAATTAATCATAGCATATATCATATATTATTTGATTATATATTATTTTATAAATTAGAAAAATTAATTTAGTATGAAAAAAACAAATATCAATATTTTAAAAAAAATTATTTAACTTCATTAATCTCTTCAAAAAAGTTACCTATATCCTCTTTAATTTATCTTCTTTTTTTCATTTCATTGTGAGGATTTAAACCTATAGTTTTTTATCCCTATCCCATCCTAGCCTAAACACCCAAGTTAGCTTCAAATGGCTCCTTAATTTATCGTTTGTAATAATCTTATAAAATTTATGTCATTCCATTCCAACCATAATTTTTTTTTAAAAAAGTACAAAATTTGTAAGAGAAAAAGACCCAAAAAAAAATGCTACTTGACCTTTAAAGTCTCAAATTAATCTTGTTACCTATAAAAATATAATTATTAAATATATTAATTATAAGAGTATAGCAATTGACAACTCATTTTATTAAAAATTTACTGATTTGGGATTTTGAAATTCAAGTATTTTCTTATCTTTTTCCTAATTTGAAAGTCATCCCATTGAAAGCATGAATAAGTATATAGGGTATAGACACACCACTTCCCACCTTTAAGTTAACCCCGATTTCAGCTCCTAGTGTTTGGTTTAAACCATATCCAAACAGGCAAACACGCTTTCAAACTCATTTTGAACTCCTTTATAGTCTGCCTATCATCAAGCTAGAGCTGCCTACTGTAAGTAAACCTGCACCATCGTCAGCTTTCCGGCAAAATATGTTCACACCTCAAACTACGTTGATAACAGACGGTGATTTTGCTGACAAAATAACTTCTGTGTTTTTTGGTAAAACTGACACAAGATAACTTATTACCACGTAAGAGATGGTTGAGCTACAAAACAGAACTTACACAAAAACTAATTTGAATGTACAGGTATCGTTAAAAACGTTCGCTCCTATCATTCTTCGTATACAGACTCTTCATGTACAACTCGATTGCACCGATAACGCAGAAAAATGACTGAACTTGGCTTCTTATCTCCATGATCATGTACTGTACAGACCACCAACGTCCTTTTCAAGCTGGCTTAGCAAGCACGTGCCTCTGAAATGGGCAACCGCCTGATTGCTGGGACACTGCTACCAGAAGCTTTAATGGACGCAAACAGGCAAGATAATCTTGCTATCATGGGTTTGGCTTTTGGCACTTTAGCTACGATGGCCAACTGCATACCAGCATCGCATGCGTTATGGTAACCCTCAAGATCAGCATGGGTTATAAGAACAGCATCCCTAGAAGGGGAGTAAGGAGTAAGCGTAGGAGTAGGAGTAGGAGTAGGTGTAGGCCTGGCAATAGAAGGAGAAGGTCGGGACTTGCTGTACTTTTGAACAGCCTGCTCATTAAATTAAAATCTTGGTTAAAATATTAAAATAAATTAACAAATCAAGTTAACCACTTAGTAAAATAAATTAACAAATCAAGTTAACCTTCCACTGTGATGGTGCTAGCAGCACCCTAGGCCTGCGAGATCGCACATAATCCAGAGCAGTTGCAGGTGTCATGTGCTTATATTCAACCTACAAATCATAAATGGACCATCAGGGAACCCACCAGAACCTTAAAGTTTCAGCAGATACCGCAGGCATGAGCATGGGGAACAAACATTACCAAATAACAAAGAACAATCGTTGTGCTCCTTCCTCGACCAGCTTTACAATGAACATAAGTAGTTTTACCGCAACATGCATTTTCTGCACCAAAATAAAGATGGTAAGAGGGAATAAAAGCACATTTTCTAGCCCAAAAATCACAATGATATGCACAATCATGTGTCATTTCAAAGAAGAGAAAATACTCACGATGAATGAATTGCACAGCACGGCTAATATCCTCTAGTGAAGGGGCAAAGAGATAATCCCTTGTAGGAATCACTAAATGATCAATCTCATGAGCCTAGAATGCATCAAACAAATAAACCAAGAACGTGAGCAATAGTATTAAATTAAACAAATTAAACATTAAACAATTAAAATATCATACGAAACAATGAAAATATTGACCTTGACTTCTCATTCACGTCCATACTTAACATATCCTCATTGGACGCAGAGACTATGACTTTATATACCGGGTAAAAAGGCTTTTCCATAAAACAGTAGTAAAAATGATCAAGTTTGTAGAGAAAATGGTCCACACTTACCTGATACAATGATGATGGAACCAAAGTTTCATAAGGTTCATTCAGAGTAATTACACCACCCACACCAAGCTTCTTCAAGCGTGGAACATCTTTAGGGAATGGAACAGCACCCAATAATAAAAACTGGCAAGAACAAAGAACAAAAATTATTACAACAGCTTCCATTATTTCAACCTAAGCTGCGCTAACGCAGAGAAGCACCTATACATGACTCCCAAAGAATGCATTAAGAAAATAGGCATCAGAGTATGGCTCTCAAGCGGGGGGTATAGTTAGAATTTGCGAGATCCCAGTTTCCTAACCTCCTATTTGGAACAAAATTCCGAAACCAAGATTCGTTATCAATGACCACTCTCAGCAGAGAAACTATTTAAGCCAAACTTCATGTACAGTTCGTACTAGATGGCAATAGACACCACAACACACAGTTTAACATCGATTTTGGTTGAATTGCATCAATAGAGATGACAGTGCATCGCTGCATAACAGTAATCAGTTCAATTTCCCAGGAAGAAGACAAACAAATAAACTATGACATTTAAAACCCATCAGTGCATCCCGCCTGCTCCTTTAGGAAGGCAAACATAAAATCAACAATGCTTTGGCTAAAATCTAAGGCGACAGAAGGTGAATAGAACAGTCATGGAATAAATAGATAGTAAGAGCAAAACCTCATCGACTCGATCCCACCACCTGAACTCAGCTTCCATCTTGTTCCGAAGTACATTATACAAAAGCGTCGGGTAAAACAGGACCCGAGCACCTGCTCCAACTAACGCTCTCTTTGCGTCAACCCTCACAATCTGATTCTCATTACTCCCTTCGTCCCTACTGAAATCCACATCGTCCAATTGCTCAATCTTCATGCCAGACAGCTAATTCAAAAACCCTAAACCAGCCGTGATAAGTTTCCGAATCTCAAAACACAAAAGTCAGCCAAAACCAAAATTCAAAGGGAAAAACAACTTACCACTCGCTTGGGAATTAAAGCAACCGAACAATCAAAAATTGGGGAAAATTTTAGCAAGATCCAGAAAATAAGCTAGAAATACGGCATTCGTAGTCGGGAAGTCAAAAGCAGGGAATCAATGGATACGAGTGGTTTACGAAATCATGAGAGGGTAATGGATCCTGACAAGAAAGACAAAATATTACAGACCGCCGTGTTGCAGGATCGGAAGGATCGGAATTATGGCATGAAATAAATTGGAAACGGAAACTGGTTACTGAGTAGAGTGTTCCGGATGAAATGAGTATATAACAGTCAGGCTAGAATTTATCGCAGAAAGCCCGGATAATTAACAAATAAAAGGAAAATTACATTTAAGGACCCGAGCTTGGAACCAATGGGAGCATATATTAAAGATTTATTGTTTTCAACGAAAAAACGATTTCTTAATGAATTAATTGTAATTTGGAAACTGGTTTCAATAAAATCAAATTAAAATATGAAACAAGTCAGCAAATAGGGGACATCAATTATACTGCTCTTGATCCTAAATATAGGACCAAGTAAGCTATCTACTTTGAAGAATATCAAAATCTGGTATTCATGAAAATCTTCCATTACCTTACTAGGTGCTATAAGTCTTGAGTAAGAATGTAACATTTGGTTGAATGCATCTAAAAATTCATTACATATAAGCACGGTTGTCAAACTCGCAAGTTTCAGCAAACTCGTTATAACGACGTAAACTCGTAAGAGTTTACTTTTATTATTAAATAGGTATTATCAGTGTATATTAAATAACTAAAATATAGAAATGACAATAATTTGATTTAAATATATTTTAAATTCAAATAATTGAAATTAAATCCATCAACATTCATCCTTCATCATATTTAATAAAGAAATTTCTACAAAATTTCTACATAAAGCCGTTGAATATGATCAAATCAAAAAAATTAACATAAATTTAAGAGTAAGTTAACACGGTTTTGTAAATTAGAAATGTAAAAACGATAAACTCGGTCTATAAACTCGTGAGATTAACCGAGTTTATGACCAACACGAGTTTACTGCTAACTTGATTCGTTTTTATAAGGTAGAAACTTAAAAACGGTAAAGTCGGAGAGTCAACTCGCGAGTTTGATAACAATGCATATAAGCATGGTTAAGGTTTCAATTATTCATCTCTATCATCTGAAAATCCTGATTTTGTGTTAAATAAATTTAAAAACATGTATAGTTAATAACCCTTAAGAAAATTGAAGTAGTTGAGTTAACAAGTGATGTCGGTAAATTTACAAGTTGTAATATGAGTATTAAGAAAGAAAACACTCACATCACATTACTTATTCTGAGAATATAACCCACAACCTTTTATGTAAATAAGGTGTAACTTGCCCATTAAGTCATAGGCTCAATTAGAACTTTACTTAGTTAAGTGTACACTCGTCTTTTCTCTCTCTCTTTTTTTTTTTTTTTTTTGACATTTTTGAGTGCGGCTAGTTTGATCATTTAGCTTTGAAATTTATTCTCATTAAAAAAAAAAAAAAAAACCATGTCCTCCAGGCTTAGATCATACTCCTCCGGTCCTAATTATAAGACAACATTTGAGAGTTGGTTTTGGTCCTAATTATAAGACAACATTCTAATAATTGTCAATTTTTTCCTAAAACGCCCCTATTTTATTCTCTCAAGTGTGTTTGATTTTTTGTGAGTAGATATATGTGGACATGTATACTCTTCCAGTCAACGAAACTTTTAGATATATATGTGTGTGTATATGTATGTATATATGTGTGTGTCTACATACAAATATCTATAGACACTATAACATACACACATATATGTGTGTGTTTACATATATATATATATGTATGTATATATGTGTGTGTCTACACACATATTTTGTGTGAGTGTCTATATACAAATATATATGTGTGTGCACACAAATATATATAGACACACACCCACACACATATATATGTGGGTGTGTGTACATATATGTATATTTGCGTGTGTCTGTCAATATGTGTGTGTACAAATATAAACACAAACACATATATACATGTATATCTTTGTGTGTGTGTGTGTTTATATGTGTGTGGGGTGTGTGTGCCTATATGTACACACACAAACACACACAAATATATATGTGTGTGTGTATCTATATGTATACACATATATATGATATATAGTTAGACCATTATTTCAATTAGATAGCATGTGAAAAAAAAAATAGGTTGGAGAGGGATGTGGTAGGAGTTATTGATTTACTTTTACTTAGGTCATTTTAAATTTATATAAGGACATTTTAGGAAAATGAGTAAAATTAACTAATTTAACTTCTTTCCTTAATCTCCCCAAAATCGGTTAAATATGTCTTATAATTAGGACCGGAGGGAGTATTCTATTGGGACATATTTGCAATTAATTCACTTTGTGGCACTTTAATGCGATTTCCTATATTTTAAAAGAACAGCTGTCATACAATTACAGTTTAATATTATTTAATTATTTTTAAAATCAGTTAGGGACTTTGAAATAAACCTCATAATAGGCTCTTCAATGATTATAAAATTATATTTATTTATATATATATATATATATATATATAACTCCTAAGATATTTTGAACGTGATTCTATCTAATAGGAATCAATGTCTCATCCTTTATAGAGGAAAAAAAAGAGCACTAATTGTTAGTTTTGTGATAGAATTATGGATCTAATTTATTATTGATTAACATGTTCAAGTAATCCAAACAATATTACAGTTTTGTAGGAGACAATAAAAAATTGCTGTTTAAATCCCGTATATTCGTATATCAGGAGTCATATTTATGGCTAATTAACTTTAGAGTAAATATCATTTCTGGTCCCTGACAAAAAACACGATCCCTATTTTGGTCCCTTACAAAAAAATGTTATTTTTAGTCCATAAAAAGGACGAATAAGGGTCGATTGGTGGACATTTTGATCCCTTACAAATTTCCAAAAGGTCCTTTTTAGTCCCATAAAAAAGACGAATAAAGGTCGGATTTTTTATTAGGGACCAAAATGGGGTCCGTATTTTTTGTCAGGACCAAAAATAGTATTTACGCTTAACTTTACAACCCTCTCTATACTCATTATGGCTAATGCTGAGTATTAATATTGATGGGGGATATGTATTGGAGAAAACAAAGTAGGTATAAATTCAAAGTCATGCGAATTGAGAAAATGTCAAAACTGGATCCAAGATAAAGCTCGAAAGGGACATGAAATGAGATAATGATATCTTAATCCAACGAGGATAGAGGGTGGAGGCCAAATTATTCTAGATTGTTGATAGCAATGGAAAAGTCGACAGTCTAAACTTAGGAGAGAAGCAAAGGCAATGAATGGAAGAGCAGGAACATCATCATTCACAAAGAAAGCAACGCAACATAAATGGGCCCAAGTGAAAACCACTTTATTTCATATGTGGGCCACAACACCCCCAAGCCCATTTAACTAACAACGTGCCTCTTGGCTTCATTTCCGCAAAGCAAAACATACTTGAAACTAACCCTCGTTCTTGGGTTTAACTGGCGTGGGGGTTGGTCTTCCTCACCTAATGGGAGGGGATTCGATCCCTGCGTTGGTCAAAGCGCTGGGGGGGCATCTTAGGGGTTTATGAAGCAACCACACAGCTCAAAAAAGTTCTGGTTAACGCTGTGGATTGGGCTCCAAGCGCCCTACCCTTGGACTGTGGGTGAACCCAACCCCGTCCTAAAATTTTTATATAAAAAAAAAAAACATACTTAAAACTTGCAAAAATAAGATGGAGAGGTGACCAGTTTTTCTCTAGCTTCCAATAGAACGACACGTCATACATGTGTGGTAGGGAAAAAAAAGTATTCTCACGTGTTGAATTTTTTCTAGAAGTTAAGAAAATTAAATAAGTTAATTTATTATAATAAATATGGTGTATCATTTGATTATATATCAGCTTATAAGTCATACAAATTAGCTTTGTATAAAAAAAAATATAAATACTCTAAAGTAATTTATTTAGCTTACTTAATCTCACTAAAAAATTTAACTTGATTTTTTATTAAGGATCGGAGATGACATTATAGGTTATAGTTTTTTTATGTGTCTTCCATTTAGTTTTTTTATTTTAAAAATATATTTTAATTTAAGTTCTCATAATTTTTTATTCAAAATGTTTCTCTGGTTATCTTTTCTCATAAAAGACTAAATTGAAACAAAATTTATATTTAAAAATTCATACTAATAAATATCCCATATGCAAATATTCAGATGAAGGAGATACTCTTTTAAGAACTAAGTTAAAGAATATCTTGTTTGCGATGGAAAAAGTTAAAAAAAAAAAAATCCATGGGATACAAAACTCTCTCTCTCTCTAGCAAGTTTAAAAACTAAATTGTATATTATTTAAGGGATAAGATATTGTCACTACTAATTTTGGTTACTACCAATGGCACTACCAATTTTTCATCGTTAGATCATAATCTCATCTACCTTTATTATTTATCTTTCCTATTGAGATTCTGATCTAACGGTGAAAGAAGTGGTAGTAACCAAAATTAGTAGTGACAATATCCTATCCTATTATTTAATTATATATCAGTGTAAGACTTATTTTTCACATTTATTAAAATCTTTCTATAACACTAAACACCTCAAAGTTTTGTAACCAAAAAAAAAAAAAACTCAGCACAAAATCTACAAGTCAATGGGCATGTTTGGGCTGGCTTTTTTATCAGTGTTAATGTGTAAAAATTTCAGTTGCTTTTAAGCCAACCAACCAGTGAGGAAAAAGCCCAACGAGTCCTGTTTGGATTGCCCAGAGCGTTGACTTAACTTTAGGGTATGTTTGATTTGAGGGAAGGGGAGGGGAGGGGAGAGAAAAAAAATGAGGGGAGAGGAAAATATGAGGGCCCCACTACACTCAATTTTCAAAAAAAAAATCTCTCCTCTCATTTTTTTTTCTCTCCCCTTCCCTCAAACCAAACATACCCTTGTAAAAAAAACTCAAAAAGTCAGTCAAGGAAAAAGCTTCAGAATCTAGCTTTTTCCAAAACGCTCTCAGCTTTTTGACGTGGGCCTCGCCACTTCTACCACTATCAATCCAAACACAAATCATTATCTATAACCTGGCTTTTTTCCTACCGAGCTTTTTTAAAGTCATATAGCTTTTCAATCACCGCTCCTACCGCCAACCCAAACTGGCTTATAAGGGAAAATCCATATGGGGGGCCCAATTAAGGCCCATAATGTCAAAAAATGCCCTAATCACTTTCACATCCCAGAAAAGGCCTCAGGGCCCTTTTTTGCATGTGAATGTGTGGTCGAATGACATTGATAGCCCTGGTATCACTTTCCTCTTTATCATTAAACCCATGGAATATTCTCTCTCTTCTCTTGCTCTGGTTTTCCAACGTTGAAAAGAATTGACTTGTTGTTAGAGAGGGCAATAATAATAGGTGGAATAATGGAGGAAGAGAGATTTCTAGGGTTATTCAAATATAAATGAAATTGTGTCCACTCCTTACAGTAACAATACCCAAAACACGTCTACGAATCCCTGTTTCATGAAAACCCATGGCTAGAGTTGTGTTTGACTTTACTTTATCAAAAACCAGCAGCAACGTTGAAACTTCTAAAGCTTGACAATCCATTTGTGTGTCTTTTTATCTTTAAACTCGTTTTTGCTGCTTGGCTTGCAAAAACTCTCAAGCCCAAGAGCAAGGGATGGAGAGAGAGACGTGAGAGAAATTAAAGGAGGAAAATGAAAGATATAAGAGAGAAAGAAGAGAGAAAGAATAGAGAAATAGGGAAAAGGGAATTCAATCTTATAACCTATTGAATATGACATGTTTCAACGAAAATCCAGGTTTTTAAAGTTTGTTGTAAATGTTGTTTTATCTGTTGTAAAGGCCCTCTGTAAGCTTAGGACTTGAGTTTGAACGAAAATCCCAATTTTTAAAGTTTGTTATAAATATTGCTTTTATGTTGTAAATGTGGCTTTTTATGTTGTAAATTCCCTCTGTAAGCTTAGGACTTGAGTTTGAACGAAAATCCGGGTTTTTAAAGTTTGTTGTAAATGTGTCTTTTTCTGTTGTAAATGTGGCTTTTTTCTGTTGTAAAGGCCCTCTGTAAGCTTAGGACTTGAGTTTGAACGAAAATCCAAATTTTTAAAGTTTGTTGTAAATGCTGATTTTAATGTTGTAAATGTGGTTTTTTCTGTTGTAAATTCCCTTTGTAAGCTTAGGACTTGAGTTTGAACGAAAATCCAAGTTTTTAAAGTTTGTTGTAAATGTGGCTTTTTCTGTTGTAAAGTACCTCTGTAAGTTTAGGGACAATCAAAATTGGAAAAATGCAGCAACACGTTATCAAAATAGTAAAGTTTCAATACAACATTTCCTTTTTCTGCAGACCAAAGCAAAGCAAAGATAGTCAAGTACCATGTTGTTAAAACACCATGGTTTGATTAATTTTCCATGGAGAGGATTATTTCCTTTCAAGTTCTTTGAATATTAACTTTACGTGTTAACTAAATGATTGTACGCCGATGCATAGACCTATACGCTTCTCATGCTTGATATCTTGAGCTCTGGCATAGTTTATTTGACTGTCTGTATAAGTTTGAACTGGGAAGTTAAGTTCGAACGGTCCAGCCACAGTTACATCTCTAACTGTGGCTGGGCCGTTCGAACTTAACTTCCCAGTTCGAACGTAACTTCCCCGTTCGAACGTATACAGACAGTCAGATAAACAATGTGCATAGATATGTTCGCATTAGCAAGTGTTTGGTTGGCATTCATATGACCTTATTTTGCCAATGTATATAATGGCAACTGAATGTGCCTTTTTTGACTAGCCTTAGAGAAAAATCTAACATTAGCAACAGGAAATGTTGTATTGAAACTTTACTATTTTGATAATGTGTTGCTGCATTTTTCCAATTTTGATTGTCCCTAAACTTACAGAGGTTCTTTACAACAGAAAAAGCCACATTTACAACAAACTTTAAAAACCTGGATTTTCGTTCAAACTCACGTCCTAAGCTTATAGAGGGAATTTACAACAGAAAAAACCACATTTACAACATAAAAAGCAACATTTACAACAAACTTTAAAATTTGGATTTTCGTTCAAACTCAAGTCCTAAGCTTACAGAGGGCCTTTACAACAGAAAAAACCACATTTACAACAAAAAAAGACACATTTACAACAAAATTTAAAAACATGGATTTTCGTTGAAACATGTTATATTCAATAGGTTATAAGATTGAATTCCCTTTCCCCTATTTCTCTCTTCTTTCTCTCTTATCTCTTTCATTTTCCTCTTTTAATCTCTCTCTCTCTCTCTATCCCTTGCTCTTGGGCTCGAGAGTTCTTGCAAGCCAAGCAGCAAAAACAAGTTTAAAGATAAAAAGACACACAAATGGATTGTCAAGCTTTAGAAGTTTCAACGTGGCTGCTGGTTTTTGAGAAAGTAAAGTCAAACACAGCTCTAGCCATGGGTTTTCATGAAACAGGGGTTCGTAGACGTGTTTTGGGTATTGTTACTGTAACGAGTGAACATAATTTCATTTATATTTGAATAACCCTAGAAATCCCTCTTCCTCCATTATTCCACCTATTATTATTGCCCTCTCTAACAATAAGTCGATTCTTTTCAATGCTGGAAAACCATAGCAAGAGAAGAGAGAGAATATTCCATGGGTTTAATGATACAGAGGAAAGAGGAAAGTGATACTAGGGCTATCAATGTCATTTGACCACACATTTACATGTCAAAAAGGGTCCTGGGGCCTTTTCTGGGATGTGAAAGTGGTTAGAGCCTTTTTTGACATTCTAGGCCTTAATTGGGCCCCATATAGATTTTCCTTATTTATAAACTAGCATAAGTTTCAAGAGACACGTACCTTATCACTCTTTGTTATTAAAAAAATCAGGTAACTTAAAGTTAAAATAATTTTTTTTTTAAAAAAAAACTTTAGAAGACCTTTCATAGAGGAATTCTTAACTTTAGACAGCGGAATTTCAAAAACACAAAAACAAACTTTGAAAAGATGGATAGTAGATAAGAGTGACTTATTGTACGGGTCAGTGACGGTCATTTTAATCCTAGAGAAAACAACATGGAAGGCTTTTTGGCAAGTTTAGGTGCATAGCCTCAGCCCTCAATAGTTGCCGCAAATTTAGGGATTTCTTAGTGAAACAACCTCATCATATTCCCATATTTTCATCACATCTTGTCACTTTCTTACCTCTGGAATATAATAACAGCTAGGCTTCTATTGGAGAGTTCATCTTCTTGAGCCAAGATAAATACCTAACTCATCATCTAATATACATTACACTTTACCTCCTCATGTCTCTCCTCCTAAGCATTTGTGGGGGTTGGTGGCTTCCACACTAAACGTTTTTAATATACACCACCACTACTGTGTTTCTGGTGGCTGACCTATCAACATGCATTTATCTGCTCACAAGCACTTCCATTCATGTAATGCACAAAAAACAGTCGGATCGAGGAAGATGATTTTTTTTTCTCTTTTATTTCTACCTCTGACCCTAAATATAAAATTAAGTTAACTTTTTTGAAGAGATTAAAGAGACTTTTAAGGTTTTTAAATCCAGACCGGTCATTAAACTGATCAAGGTACTGTGTCAAGGGTCAATGGGTCAGATCAGAATCAAACATGAGCTAACCCAAGATCAAACTGATGAGAAATTGAAGATTTTGAAATTATTAATATGAAATTCTAAAGGAAAAAAATCGGTTTACCCAAGACCGAACCGGTTTGCCGATTTCCAGCTAGGTTTTAAAAACTAGGAGATTTTATAGTTTTATACTCATCGTTTTTCTTTGAACTATTTTTCTTGACTTAGAAACTTATTAGTTTTCTTAAATTTTTTAAGAAAAAAAAGTCAATTGAGTCTTGTATTTAGGGATGAAGGGAGTAATATTTCTGTCTTATCTTTGGGGAATTGGAGCAGGGATATTCATGGCCGTCCATGAAACTGGGAATCTGAGTGCCTCCAAATACACACCACTCGTCAAAATGGTGCGGGGCTGCTTTTTCTTTGGTCTTAATCATTGATTTTGGGAGCATGCTCGATCTCATCATTTAGGTAAAGGAATCGAACACGGAACTCCACAAAATCTTATTTTAATTATAAAAATAGGGATACATTACTAAACAAGTAAACAGCGTTGAAAACAGAGTGTTCCAGTTTCTGCATTTGAAGCACAAGATATAGAAATGGCTCGATGGCTTCTGGTCAAACAAACTTGTTCTTGGCCAAATTCTTCAATAAATATAACATCAAGTTAGGAAATGTTTGAATAGACTGTTTAACTGTTTCTGTCGCAGCCCCATTTTCTTTTGCATTTCTGGCCAACCCTTTGGACTCGCCACTAGCCATCATTAGTTGCTAGCTACTTTTTGGTTTCCATTTATTCACGATTGAATTCCTTTTCCAGCCCCATTTTCTCAATTTTCGTTGTTCTCCTTGTTAGTATTATCCTATCTGCTGAGTTATGAGGTTCACGAGACTTCATCTCTCAGACTTAAAAGAGTAGCACAGACTTCAAAAGGCCTACGTCTCCATTTTAATTTGGACCCAAAGAAAAGGTGTCGATTACGAACGCTTGCTAGTAAATAAACATAAAATATAACATTATAAAGGATGGTATAGGTTCTATGCATCAAGTAAATTTTTTCTTGGTTTTCTTTGAAGGGTTTAGAGGCATTAAGTATGTGTCAGCATTATGGCTGATGATTGATTATTTACACCCACCTCCAAATCTTTTATTGGACTGCGAGGTGAAAGTTTCCCCATCACGATATCTTTAAACGACGCATAAATAACAGACACCTGTTCTATAATTTGCGTTTTCCTCTTCCTGTCCCTGTCTTTTCATCTATAGACGACATGCTAGCTGGGACATTAAATGAAAAAAGTAATATACGATCAGGAACCCCAGCAACTTTCCACTCATTTTATCAGAACCCTATGATAAATTACTTACAAAAAAAATTTCTGTCTTTTTCCCAATAAGCTATTATATCTTCTCTGTCTGAGGGTACATTTTTATTTAATTTGGAAATAACATCTCTAGGTTATGACGCCTAATGAAACAGACAGAAGTCAACAAGTGTACAGCAAAAAAAACGCATAGAAATAGAGGATTCTATAGTCTTTTTTTTTTTTGGACAAAGAGGATTCTGTCGTCCAAAAGCCAATAAACTGTTGATCCCCACATAGCACTAGTGTTTGTATAATTAAGCTGTCATATCTCTCCTTGCCTCAATAATATCTCCAAGCCTTTAAATGTACAATGGGTAAAATAGAGAGAGGAATTTCTGGCAAGGCCAATTAATCCCCACCAGTACACACCACTCTCTGTCTCTTTGAATGTAGCTTCAAGCTTATAGGGGACACCATCAAATAATAAGCATCTTGGTTTTCGAAAGCTCAAAAATGGAGAAGGCCTGGATGATTCTGGTTTTTGATCTCCTCATTCTCCTCCATCTGGGTGCGTCAAGAGCAGCTTTCGGAGTGGGCGGTGGCATTGGCGTAGGTGTCGGTGTTGGCGGCGGCGGAGTGGTTTGGGTCGGCGGCGGCGGTGGGAGTAACGGCTCGCCGGAGTCTTCTTCAGCGCCGAAGCAAGACAAAGCTTACACTGCTCTCCAGGCGTGGAAAGCAGCGATAACAGAGGACCCGTTGAGGATTCTGGAGAGTTGGAATGGTTCTAACGTGTGTTCTTATAAAGGTGTGTTTTGTGCCAACCCTGAGGATGCTTCCGGCGAGTCAGTGGTCGCCGGAATAGATCTCAACCACGCGAATCTCAGGGGAAGTCTTGTAAAAGAGCTCTCTTTACTCACTCAAATGTCTCTTCTTCACCTCAACAGTAATAGATTTACAGGTACAGTTCCTGATACATTCAGAGACCTCTCGTCTCTTGAAGAGTTAGACCTCAGCAACAACCAGCTCTCTGGTCCATTCCCCACAGTGACCTTATCAATGCCCAGTCTGGTTTACTTGGACATCAGATTCAACTCTTTTTCTGGGACACTCCCGGATGATCTTTTCAACAAGAACCTGGATGCTATTTTCCTCAACAACAATCAATTCGAAGGCGAAATCCCCCAAAATTTGGGCAACTCCCCTGCTTCAGTCATCAATTTAGCTAACAACAAGTTCAGTGGAAGCATCCCAGCGAGTTTTGGCTTCATGGGTTCTAAGCTGAAAGAGATTCTCTTCCTCAATAATCAATTAACTGGGTGTATTCCTGAAGGGGTTGGGATCTTCACACAGATGCAAGTTCTTGATGTGAGCTACAATTCACTAATGGGTCATTTGCCTGACACAGTTTCTTGTCTTCAAGACATACAAGTTCTGAATTTGGCACATAACAAGCTATCTGGGGAATTATCGGATGTGATCTGCTCACTGAGAAGCCTGTTGAATCTAACAGTTGCGTATAATTTCTTTTCTGGGTTCAGCCAGGAATGCTCGAGGCTTTTCGTTAGGAATGTGGGTTTTGATTTCTCAGATAATTGCATTCCTGGGAGGGACATGCAGAGACCTCAACCACAGTGTTCTGTGATCCCAGGTGGTGACTTGAATTGTCTCAGAATCCCAACTCCGAAGCTTGTTTGTGGTTCGCTTTCTGTAAGTTTCTCTAAGCAAACCCATGCCACTCTATCTCCTTCTTCTTCTTCACCTTGATGATATTTTTACTACACCACATGGCCACAGGTTGGCCTGGCCATGGTAGTTCTGTTAATTAATGCTAGCAATTATGATTCGACCTTGCTAAATTTAATTCTTCATGGATCCGGTATAACTTTTTTGCCAGATTTACTTGGCCTGCGCTGATAAAGATATGTCTCGAAAACGAAGGAAAGGAAATTGCGAGACTTTTAATATAATTGACCCATAGCATAATAATAATACTACTCTAGTTGTGTCATTGACATGCCGGACAATCTATGTGCCACGTGACATGCTTGTTGTTTTACTTATATCACGTGCTCTTTATAGAATGTGCCCTCGGTTTCTTTTCTTCGCCCCACTATAATCGAGCCCCTTGCTTGTTGCTTGTCCATACTGAAACTCGACACATAAGTTAATGCTTCTAATTAAAAATGTTGCGTTACTATTCTTGAGAGCAAGTTCAAAAGGTAAGCCGCTGAATAAATAATTATTATTCCAGGGCATATAAAAGGAAAATCAAACCAAGTCCCAATTGAGAAAAATAATACGACCTCCAGTCCTAATTATAAGACTACTTTTGTAGTACAAATTGTACTACAAAAGTGGTCTTATAATTAGGATCGAAGAGAGTACTTGAAAAGTCCCATGACTTGCTATTTTCACTTGTCATTGACAAGTTATGGGAATTTTCAAGATATTATTTTCCAGACTGATTTTCCTACAATGTAGCAAGATCACTCAATGGGGGTGTCATTACATAGTCAAAGAATAAAATACATAGGATTGGGGAGTTTAAATGAGCGTGTGGCCACAGCAAAACCTAATAAATCACTCCACTGATCTCCTGAGCTCCCATGAATTCTGTAACCCTCATTAACCAACTCTTGTCTCCTCTCTGATTTGTAAATTGTGGCTGGTTTTCCTTGGTCTGATTCGTCCCTGTTTCATAACCAAGAATGTCGCAAGTTACAGGCGGTGCATCATAAACTTTGAGCAAATAAATTGATGTGTACCTCAAGATAAGCCTCGCCCACTTGCTGTACCCTGAAAAAAGAAGGTTCGCTTCTGTGGCCTCCCTTTGGTATTCACTTCTCCCAGTTAAAAGAAATATCTTGAACCCCAATTGTTGTAGCTCCTTGAACAATGTCAAACTGGCTGGTAGCGCCGGAGCCTTCGCTTCATTCACCCAATCATCGAAGGACGTCTCATTGAATATCTCTGACCTGTGTTTCAAACAAAATATTATTATTGATTTGGCAACGAATCATTCAGATAATTAAGGATGTGATGATCCAGGGTTGATGAAAAATATTCACATGTCTAACAGTTAAAAGTTTTAACCAGACTAATAACCATATAAATCCACGATTTCACAGGGAAAAGTGGGGGTGAATTCTCCGGTTCCTTTTTTATTCACTTGTAGCTTTCTAAACTGGTAATCCAGATAACGTGGGTAACAATAAAAGAGAAAAGAAAATGACTGTGCCACTAATAAACACATAACTAGAAACAAAAATCCAGCTACTCATTGCCTTTATCTTTTCTGGTTAGTGCTTCACAAGCCTGGCATGTGATCAAATCTAGACAACTTCAACAACGACATCTAAACCACGGGATTGTGATCAATCAATTATTTTATATACTCGTCTATGCCAATTGGACGTTTTGGTTATTTGCAAGTCACATGCTTGCACCCACACACCGAACTGCCCATCAACCAGAAACCACTGATGACATGACACAATAGTACTTCTATCGGAAAAGAAAAAATAAATCTAAATTTTAAACATTAAAAAAATTACTGTTATTTTTAGAGATAGAATTTCCTTAAAAAATAAACGAAATTTTAGTGTTCAATTTTTAAAATAAGTTATAAAATTCCTTAGAAATTCTATTTGTTAAGTATCATTTTTTGGCCAAAATAATAAATTTTAATTTTAAGCATAAAACTCAATCAGAAATTTTAATTTTTAAGAAGTAACAATAATCTTCAATTTCTTGACCTAAACAGCTAAACTTTAGAGGATGCTATTGTGTAAATTTCTGAGTTGGAATGGCTTGAAATGAGTATGAGTATGACTAACCCGAATCCATGGCTCTCGTAATAAGGCAAATTGGAGAGAAGAGTCTCGTCGATGTCGAATACCCAAGCGTCTCTTCCGTCTGCCCCTAACTTCACATTATTCGCAAACGCCGACGAGAAGCTCGCGATTACATCTGAGTCCGACCGATAACGCTCGCCGGTCATATAATCCTCCACGAACCGCTCGCATCTTGCCGGAATTCGTTCCCATATTCCGGCGTTGTTGGTTTCGACAGAGAGTCTCCAGCTGTCGCAGTACACAAGATCGTCCACCTTGATCTTCCGATTTCCGAACATGGCTCCTTCTGACGGGAGTTTGATCAATGATTCAGAAGAGATGGATGGGATAAGACTCATCGTTGAGAAGACTAGCATGAACAGCAGACCGGAAGCCATGGCTGGAGAACAGAGGAGGCTCGTTGAACCGGAACTGACTACCGGGTTTTCTCTTTGTCCTTTTTTGGTATTCGGGTCAGAAGAAAACTAATGGCGGAGTCCAGTTATAACTTATAAGGCGCCAGCACGCTTGATGAGAAAGAAAATTAAACTTGGCCAGGAAGGCATGTGAATAAAAATATAGTACAATTGTTACTTTGGATCTTAAATATATAATTTTTTTAAGAGATTAAGGAAGCTAAATAAGTCACTTAATTATATAATATGTTTTGTATATTTAGATTATATATAAGTTTATAAGCTAAACAAAATAGTTTGAAGAAAAAATGAAAAATATAAATAATTTAATTGACTTCTTTAATCTCTCTAAATAAGTCAACTTTATCTTATATTTAGAACCAAATGGAGTATTTAATTAGGTTTAAATAAAATAGTCTAAATTTAAATTAACATCGCTATAAAAATTAGGCTAAAGTATACGTATGGTCCTTTATGTTTGCCTCTGGTATCATTTTAATCCCTTAAGTTTGTAAAGTACACGTTTGGTCCCTGAAAGTTAACACCGTTAGTTTAACTTAACGGAAAATACTAACTCAACAATTTTAGCGATGACTGTGCAATTAAATGCTGATTAAACATGCTTATATGTTAATATTTTAAATCCAATTAGTTGAAAAATATTTAATCTTCATAGACAAAAAAAAAATATTTAATCTTTACAAACAGTGAAAAACTGTATAATAGTATATGAAAATTAAGTATTTTTCAATTAATAGGATTTAAAATATTAATTTATTAAAATACTAACATATAAGTATGTTTGGTCAGCATTTAATTGCACAGTCATCGATAAAAATTGTTAAATTAGTATTTTCCGTTAAGTTAACGGTGTTAACTTTCAGGGACCAAACGTGTACTTTACAAACTTAAGGGACTAAAATGATACTAGAGGCAAACATAAAGGACCAAATGTATACTTTAGCCTAAAAATTAATGTGTAAATGCAAAAATGCATTTTTCTAATTTGATCGACAGCCAAATTTTAAATATTACAAACTAAAATTTATAAATAAGCATAACCTTCTTTAAAATTAGTGTGCATTTGTCTTACATTAGAAGTAATCAAAATTATAACTTTAATCTATTTTTATTCATATCATTATGATTTTTAACGTAAAAAACAGGCATATATTTAATTGTCAAGAAATTAAAAAATTTCTCCAACTCCACGTTCCCTTGTGATCAAGCATGGAGATTAATATATATTTGGCCCTATGTTTTGTCCAATGTTCAATTCGGTGCTTAAGACTTATCACTTAGTGTTATTTATAAGTTGCTTTTGGCAAAATCATATATATCAATGAGAAGTAGTTAACTCAATGATTATGGGGTAAAGTTTCAATTTTACCTTTATTTATGAACGAGTATTTTTTAACTATTTCTTTTTTCTCTATTATCATTAGTATAATGGGCAAAATTGTCACAATTTCATTTATTACTTGAAAGAATACTTATAAATAAGATCAATTTTTTTAGTCAAAATAGACTTATAAATAGGATTCACCGATGCTTTTTTTTTTTTGCCAACATTTCATAATGTTTGAATATTTAAATTTCATTAATGTTTAAATACATCATAGTGTCATTAATTTTCAAGAGTTTTCGTGTACCATAAATCAAGCAATCCTAGCCACATGCTCTGCCAACCATTTAAACTGGGACCTTGGTCCATTCTTCTCTAGTCCTTATTATAAGGCACCAATTAATTTTTTTTACAAACCAATAAAAGTAGTTAAAGTCAATAAAGTTGTCATAGAATCTAACCGCAATTTCCAATATTACCCCTATTAATTGTACAAAACTCTAATATCATACTCCCTCTGATCCTTATTATAAAGCATCAACTATCAAGTTTATTTGGTCATTTTTATAAGGCACTTGCTTGTTCCCAATGAGCATTGATTATTTTTTTTAATGTCTGCCCCTAATTAATAAAGGTAATGTGTAAGAGTAATAATTCAAATAATATTAGAGTTTAGTTCAATTACTAGGGGTAATATTGGAAATTACTTAGATTATAGGACAACTTTATTGACTTTAACTACTTTTATTGGTTTGTGAGAAAAGTTAGTTGATGCATTATAATAAAGACCAGAGGAAAGTATAAATTATTACTTTGAACCACTATCCTTATTAATTATAGGCAGACATGAAAAAAAAATTAATGCTCATTGGGAACAAACAAGTGACTTATAAAAATGAATAAATAAACTTTTTTAATTAGTGTCTTATAATAAAAACAAGAGGGCGTAGTTGAATTCATGGGGCAGAGCAAGTTGCAGCGTTCATGTTGAAGTAGAACACACGTTAATCCGATTATCAGAGAAATTAAAAGAAAAAAAGAACACACGTTAATCCGATTTATTATATGTGCCACGAATGTGAACATAATCTGAATCCACGCAAGTTGTATGCAAGTGCTGAGCTCCCTGAAGAAGAGAAAAAAGTAACAAATCACGAATGACGCATTCTATCATTTGGACGTGGTAATTCAAGCAAACTCCAACCCATTGGCCACCGTGGACATGAGTTGTGTTTGTTTGGGATCACATTTAAGACTTCTAAAAGTATTTATTTATGTAAATTGAAACAAAACTCACTTCACATACCTACCTCTTATACCATAACCACGATTAAAAAACTTTTTATGAAAGCTCTAATTGCTATTCTAAACAAGCATTTATTTCAGCAATTTTCTTACACAAACAAGTTTAAGTGAGGTGAGTCATGCTTGTTGTCAAAAACTAATGTAAAAACTTACATTTTTACTGAAGTGATATGTATTAAAATGTAAGAAAAAATGGGTAAAAACGCCGCGTAAAAAAAACATTAAGATATTAAAAACTACATTTTTACTTAAAAAAACTATTTTCATTTCTTCTAAGTTTTGCATTCCTGTTTATAAGAGCATGAACTTGTTATAAGAGCAAGAAATGATGATATTGAGGACATACAACTTATGTAAGATGATGTGTTTGATTTGAATCAATTGATATAATTTAGAAATTGTTAAACTTTATTCTTTTGATGTTTTGGAACTTGGTTATAAAAGTTGTTAAATTCTTTTTGTGTTTTTAGACTTACGTTTTATATAATTATGTGATTTATATCTTTTAAATATGAAGTTGTTCATTGAAATTTAAGTAGTGATTTATGTTTTTTTACACACACGCACGCGCACACACACACATATAGATATAATTTTGTATCTTAACCTTAAGTAGTAGAAACTTTACATTTCATGTTGTTTCTACATTTTATATTTCTATCACCTCCATCCGTTTTTACGTAGTAATTCAATTTTGACAACATTGGTTATGAGACTCAATAGAACAAAGGCAAGCCTCCAAACTTAAAAGATGCTTACAAACATATCTAATAGATCGCTTACCAACAAAACACTCACATGATTATAAGATTTAAACTTATGATTTTATAGGTTACGGGTTAACTTCTTATCAATTGAATCAATCCTTATTAGCCTTTTCCAGCCAATTTGATTAGCATAAATGGCCCTAATACGCAAGGACCTACCCTAAACAACGAGCCTCATCAGCACCTTTTTTCTTCTTTCCTTTTCCATTAAACTAAAAATACGAATTTTGACGATATGAATAAGGTCATAGATTGTGCAATTTAAGTTCAAGATATAAACATAGATAAACTCTCAAACAACAATGACACAATAAAAAATAAACAAGTATTAGCTTGAAAGAAGTTGGCTATCTCCACAAAGCTCCAAGCCATATTATTCCCTTAATACATTAAAAAAAAATTGCATTTAAGAATCAAATAGCAAAAGAAAAGCCATTGGGAGCTTAGCCACGTTACTTTCTGGAGGCCCGATCTTAGAGCATTGTGGGTCGGATCTAAATGGGCTAACCTGTTGGACTGAGACCAAATTCGCAAATTACTAGACATAAGAAAATGGAATTTGAGATTGTATCAAAAAAAGAAGAAGAAGGAATTTGAGAGACTCGGGTACATCATCGTCAACCTGCAAGAAATTCAAACTCGACTATCCATGGTATACAATAAAATATCTGGGAAAAAAGGTATATAAATAATAAATAATAAACATTTGCATTGAATCTGTCTGTACAGTTCAAATACTGTGTTTAGATTTATACATATCCGTTGTTTGTGTCTAAGAAGAGTATCTCTAAATGATAATTTCAGACGGAAAAACTAGAGAGAGAATGGTAGAGAGAGGGGGTGTCCACACTCTGTTTGATCAAATGGAATGGAATCGAAGGAACCTGACAAAGAGGAAGCACGGGGGCTGCCTTCACATGCTGCTTTCTAAAGGAACCAATTTCTTATAAAACCAAACTTATGGAGAAGGAAGAGGAAGTGTTTTCCGAGAATCAAATGAAAGAATGACTTTACGAGGAGAAAGAGATTTCTCCACCTCTTACTGAAGGGCAGAAAAACGTGCTTGATTCCTTACCAAAGCTAAGCATGCCAGATGAAAGATTGAAGGATCTTTGTCGTCGATATTTTAATTCTTACTCTGATAGGAAAGTCGGCAAACCTAGAATTGTTGAAAGACATGGTTGCTTGGATTCTTAGATCAAGAAGCTTTGAACTCATTGATCTACTAAACAACTACTTTGTATTTAGAACAGAGAATAATGATATGCGCTTGAGGTTATTGTTTGATGGTCCATGGATGATGCAATGGTATTATTTAACAGTGCAGTGATGGAGCCATAACTTCAACCTTATAATAATAAGGTTCAAAAAGTGACAGTTTGGGTTTGAATTCCTATGCTTCCAATACATGTTTAATCTAAAGATTGCTTACTTGAAATAGAAAACACGATTGGAAATGCCCTCAAGGTGGACATTAATACCTCAGCACAACGCTAAAATCAAAATATGATGGTGGAGAGAGGGAAATTTGCAAGAGCAAGTGTAGAAGTGGATTTGAATCAAGTATTGAAATCCCAGTTTGTCATTAGATCTACAATTTACACTATAAAATATGAGGGACTTGATTCAATTTGTTTCAAGTGTGGTATATTATGTACATTCTCAAGAGAAGTGTTCGCTAGAAACAGTTGCCGCCCGTGCATTTCAATGGCGATGTTGAATGGCTTATATTTAGTATGCATGACTTGTGTTGTGCCTATAAAAATGTCGTTAAAAGGCATTTACGCTTTATTCCCAGTCATGGTGATGTCTAGTTGTTCCCGAAACAATCATGGAACCTTGAGCTTCACCTTGGAGGTAACGAAGACAAGTTTTTTTTTTTTAAAAAAAAATTTATGTAAAGGATAAAACATTATGCTCAATGTTTGTCGATTATCTGTTTGTTACTAAAGACAGAAGTGTCAATTTTTATTAATGAAAATAGTGTATAAAATAATGCAAAGTTTGTAACAAGTAAATTTGTAGAAAAATAATTTCAAAGGAAAAGTTGACTAATGCTATGATCAAATGAGTTGCCTCTGGGAAAAAGAAGATTCACACGTGTGGTCCATAAATCAAAACCGTATAGGATAATAAAATAAAAAACAGCAGGAGGATCGCATGATTTGTTCAACATGTGTACTGACACAAATGGAGTGAAACGCATTCAGCACTCAAAACCCTGCTGATTTTGCTTTACATTATATCTTAATTTGCTTACATAGTAGTGCTACTCTCCACCAGGCATGCAATGAAACATAACGACAGTCAATTCAAAAATATTTCCCTCTAGTTTTCACCCTGGACGGGTCACAAACATATCTTCCTCATTTGCTGCATCAACAGCAGCTCCCTCTTGATGTTAATGGAGTTCCTATGTTGACCCTCCCCATTATCAAGATATCTGCGAGTAACCAACAAATAAAATATACAGTGTTGCATTGACTTTCTGAATGGCTCATTTCTTAAACACCAAAATTGGTCCTTTGAAACCAGTCTTGGTCCCTGACAATTCAGAAGTAATATCTTCTATGGTTCTGAATCCAACCAACAAACATGTCCAGACATTAAAATTTTAGTAAAATAAAATGATGATGATGATGGATAGGAGGAATAAGTTTCCTCTCTCTGGCTTGGTCTAATCCTGGCTTGACACCTCAAGTGTTACCCACTATGGCAAGGAAAATAGCCCAAACCACATGGAGGAAATAGTGATTTATTCTAATAATTCAGCCACACAAGGGAACTAGTAATTTATTAAACCTACTTTAAAACTGGAAAGTAACAATTCATACAAACCTTGTCCAATAGTATTTCCTGAAACTGTTCTGGACGAAACATTATATTACGATAGTTGATAGCAGTAGTCTACATATTAGATGGAAAAAATAAGGAGTTAGTTATGCCGAGCTAAGAGCATAATTAAAACAATATTATTCATTAATTATGGAAATAATAGTTCTATAATCCTTTTCTAGGCTCTAGTGACAGTCGAAACAACAAACAAATATGAACGGAAGCAAAGTAATGAGCAAGTTTGTATCTGATTTGTATGCTGTGTAGGAGCTGAGGTGTGAGCTGGAAGACACACACACACAGGTTTAAAAGGGAGGTTTGAGGTTTGAGAGTGAATTAAGGAAGAACATTAGTGTGGAGTAGCAGAGTCTCTAGCCTCTCGAATGCTAAATGAATGATTAAAATATTTTTGTTTTCTGCATTTTCAGTTACTGGTTTTGCTGTTTTTCCTGAGATTAAAACTTCATTTCTTGCACTGGATTGAGGTTAAACTCAGTTTTAATTCATAAATAATACAAATACAGTCTTGGGTCCATCACACAGATAAGATCATCCATCCTTAAACCAAAATTTAGTTTTTCTCTGCTAGAAAATCTGAATGAATGCAAGAGGAGGAAAATGAATCTATACCATTCATATAAAAGTTTAGATCAAACAAACCTAGACATAACCAAAAACAAGTATGAAGGAAAACCATTGGATCCATTTAAGGAAAACCTCAAATCATGAGGTTAGGAAGCCTGCAGTAATTATAAAGGCTTTCATAGCCCTTAAGAGTGAATACAAATATAGACAAGCTCAAGTAAGCGAGCTAATTATTACCTCTGAGACAAAGGTGTTTACTTTCGTATGATTTCCATGGCTGAGGTTCAAACACAAGAACACCACCCTAATCACAAGAAAAGATATTTATTTTATCATATGCAACACTGAAATCTGAACTAAGGGATGAGAAAACAATCACACAGTCACAATACCAACCCTCCCTCTTATATACATGAGAAGAACATTGCGTGGTTCTTCGGTTGATATTGGATGTTTGCCTCCCAGTAGAGGATGGTACTGCCAGGTTCTTAGAATTGCCATCAGACATAAGGTACAATAGCTTGTCATAAACATCCACATGAAGTTGACCTCAATGTTGACTTATTTCTGTGCTACTCATCACCCTTCTGAAGATCATGGTTTTGCTGGACAATTCTTTCACATTTCAGTTCGTAATTTATTGCAGAAATTGAGATGGACATGCTATCACTTTTGTTAGTCTCATAATTATTGACTTGACTTAATATATCTGGTTTCACTCAACAAGAATGGAAAGCACTCACTACCCCACTCTCTTGTTTATCTCTTAATTTCAGGTACAGTAGAACACGTGTATCATTTTCTTTCTTCATACACTGTGCCATATGGTTCAGACTAACAGATTCACTTATTTCAGGCCTCTTCAGCAATCATGGACCCTTGTAATTTGTAGCCTCTAAGAGATTCTTCTCAAAGATGGGCCTTGCCTGCCACATCGCTAAAGTTCATAGTGAGGTAATGAAGCACCACGCATCAACCATATGGGAATCAATTTTTCTTTCATTCTAAAGCACTTGTTCTACTGTCAGCTTTTTGCATATAGTCAATGATAACCTTATTCCAACCATAATACCCCAAAAACAATCAAATGTACTGATGCTTCATTGTCTTGTTTTCCCCTTCGTTGAAGAGTGATAATGAAAGGACCCTAATTCAGCAACCAGAACTATACTCAGCAATTTAGGAAAATAAAGTATCATCAGCAAAGGACCAACATGCTTTTAAGGTTGCAGGGTTGACTTTCCTATTTTGGTGTAATTGTTAGACATATAGCTGCTGCATAGAGTGGCTCTAGGCTCTAGACTTTAGCAATGTAGCACTCCCTTTTGAACACTCTGCACATATGCTTTTCTTCTATATTAGACATAGGATGAATTAGGAATGTTATGTTGTAATTTATGTGAGAGTTTAGGAGAAGGGAGTCTGGTTCTGTGTATCAGAACAGCTTCCATCTTAGTTGTGGGAGCCTTAGTGCTTCGACAGATTGTAGGAGAGGGGGAAAACATGTCTGTTAGTACAGATTTGCCTCTGTTCTTGGCTGTGGGAGTCTATTGACTCTTGACAGATTTGTGTTATTCAGCGTATTCCTGTTTTTTTGTGGTAATATATATCATTGTTTAGGTTCCTATTTCATTGGTTCCTAACAAATTGGTATCAAAGCAGTGAGATCCTAAGGAAGAATGGAGGAGAGAGATTTGAGTTCACTCAATTTCCGAGAACTAATTCAGATGCTAGGTGCAATTCTATTACCATTGCAGAACAATGGAGATGGAGTAGAGAAGCAGATGCAAAAATCCCAGACGAATGAAGTTCAAGAAATAGAGGAAGAAAATAAGAATGTTGAAGAACAATTGAAGTCTGGTCCTTTTTCAGCAAAAGAGGAGCTTGAAGAAGTTGTCAACGACTACCTAAAAGAAGAGAAGGAAATAGAAGCAGAGGAAAAGGAAAAGGTGTTACCTTTTCCACATGATGAGGATACGAAAGAGGAGAAAAATGAAGCCAAGGTCAAGGAGGAAAAGAAAGAAGAGAAAGAACCTACAGAACTAAAGTTGTCACCTTTTCCATGTGAAGAGAAACTAGGAGTTTCTAGTGAGAACCCAAGAGAAAAGATGAAGATTGAAGGTTCTCAAGTTTTAGAAGCAACAAAACAAGGCCAAGCATTCCTAGAGATGTCCGACAAGTCTGAAGGAGGTCTTTGCAATCAGCGTCGCACACGAACAACATGAAGAAAGAGGACGAACAGAAACAGAGCGTTAGGAGGCAGAACGATGACGACAAAGAGGACGAACGAAAGAGGACGAATGTAAAGCAGAGTGTTGGGAGGCAGAACGGTGACGGCAAAGAGGAGAAGGAAAGGTGGAGACTTGACCGGGCTAGGTTTATTAATTATAGTAGAAGCCCAAAACTAAATGACTTTAGTTTTTTTGGGCCCAATGGGTTCTTAATTTATAAAAGAAGGACAGCCCAGCCGCACCCAACATTCAGTCTCAGAATCATGAGGCAACTAATGGGCTTGGGCCTTAAAGTGGGAGAGAAAACCCTAATCCTTCAAAGAAATAACATTGCCGCCAGCCGCAAAACACTAATTTGTGCAGCTCAACCTTTTTTCTCACTCTCTACTCGCGTGGCAATAGAGAACAGAGAAGCCTCCCCGCCTTTAGTGTCCTTGCTCCGGTTAAGTGAGACAGCATCAAACAATGCAGCAACGTTTTTTCCATTGAGGATGCATTAAAAATAGTGGGGATATTGTTTGTGGAAGTGGACGAACAGATACAATTCCGAAATACGATCATTGCAACCTTGAAGGAGAATCTGATTAAGGCACAAGAGGAGATGCTGAAGCAAGCCACCAAGATGGAATTCTCTCGCTAGAGACAATCGCTAGAGTCCCAAACTTTCACCTTGAGGACAAGGTGAAGTTTTTAGGGGAAGGTAATGAAAGGACCCTAATTCAGCAACCAGACCTATACTCAGCAATTTAGGAAAATAAAGTATCATCAGAAAAGGACCAACATGTTTTTAAGGTTGCAGGGTTGACTTTCCTATTTTGGTGTAATTGTTAGACATATAGTCTGCTGCATAGAGTGGCTCTAGGCTCTAGACTTTAGCACTGTAGCACTCCCTTTTGAACACTGTGCACATATGCTTTTCTTCTATATTAGACATAGGATGAATTAGGAATGTTATGTTGTAATTTATGTGAGAGTTTAGGAGAAGGGAGTCTGGTTCTGTGTATCAGAACAACTTCCATCTTGGCTGTGGGAGCCTTAGTGCTTCGACAAATTGTAGGAGAGGGGGAAAACATGTCTGTTAGTACAGATTTGCCTCTGTTCTTGGCTGTGGGAGTCTATTGACTCTTGACAGATTTGTGTTATTCAGCGTATTCCTGTTTTTTTTTGTGGTAATATATATCATTGTTTAGGTTCCTATTTCATTGGTTCCTAACAGATAACCTTTTGTTTCTTAGTTCCCTGTGGTTCTTTCATGAATCTCACTCTTTCTTGAATATGACTAAATCATATTTCCCTGTTAAATTGATGCACAAATCTATATTTCATGCCATGTTTGTACTTCTGATTGTAGTAATTCACTGATGTTAGGACAGTGCTGTAGTAGTAAGTAGGATCCCCTTTTGATTTTGTTTTTAATACAAAGATCGGACTGATCTAATCTGCCTGCTCTTGTATTTTCTTGGTTGATTGTGCAAGTAACTATTGTTTGATTAACTTTACATGGTTGCTTGGAAGTTCAGATACTCGTAATTTGACACAGGTTATAATAACTGCTATCATTCAAAGAGTTGGTAATGAAATTCACCCGAACAATCTGCCCCAAATTCTGGTATCTTTCATCCTTTCAAGATGTAGTATTTTCTATCGTAAGGTTGGGCCAATATGTTTTCCTTTTCCCCTGATGCTAGCCGGTTACATTTGTGTTTGTAGTATGAAGATGAAGATCATGACAAAGTTATATTGGCTTCAGATAGTGATCTTGCGGCAGCTGTTGACCATGCAAGGTTAACTTTTGTGTTGGATTTGGATTGTTGTTCCGATGGATGCTTTGATTTTGACCAAACCAAGAAAAGAAAGAAAGAAAGAAGCGACTTGGACATTGAATGGTTTGTTGACTGGGATTGAAATTGCATTTAGACTACTCAGGAACAAACTGGACGTAGGAATTGAAGGGTTCTAGTTCGGGAAGCTTGGATTACGCTAAAAGATTGGCATTGTTGCCGGCTTAGGCTTGTTAACATACTTGAAGCGTGCTTCATGAGAATGAGAGGAGCAGAACAGAATCTGGCTCGGTGCAGTCTTTGTGCTTGTTTACTCTATGCACGAGTGAACAATCCAAATATATTTGTCATTATTTCATTCCGGCTGGGATGCATCATCCTTGGATATATGGGCCTAGATCAAAAATCGATACAAGTCAAGATGGCGTAAGATATGTACATGGGTTTCTAAAAAAGAGTTGCAGCTGCCTAAACTGAGTGAAAATGAAAAGGAAATACAAGGGTTTCTAAAAAAGAGTTGCAGCTGCCTAAACTTAGTGAAAATGAAAAGGAAATACAAGTTAAAGTAACAACAAAAAGAGCTCCTATGAGACTAGCAAAGAAGAAATGTCATCTTATTATAATTTATAATTGAAAGCATGGTCACCAAATTTATTCGTTTCTTTGCTTTTCTTTTCTTTTGAGGGGGTTCCACGTAGCGCCAACCCATATTATTCCCTTAAAATATTAATAAAATTACATTGAAGAACTGAAAAGCAAAAGAAAAGCCAGTTGGAGCCCACCTACCTTACTTCCTGAAGGCCCGACCTTAGAGCATTGTGGGTCGGGTCTAAATGGGCTGGAATTTTGGGATCAGACCAAATTCCCAGATTACTAAGGATTTTAAGAGACTCGGGTACATCAAAATCAACCAGCAAGAAATTCAAACTTGACTGTCCATGGAATACATTTCTAAGAGCCTTGCATGAATTATATATATGGAGATCAAATATCCGGGAAAAAAGGCATATAAATAATAAATAATAAACATTTGCATTGAATCTGTCTGTACAGTTCAAATATTATGTTTAGATTTATACATGTTCGAGTATCAAACATCACTCCCCAGCTCTGTGAGTCGCTGCTGAGAAACCCCGGCCACCCCAAGATAATGAGCTTCTGGTACGCACCATTATATTACAAAAGTCAAAACCAACAACACTTTTGTGAGTCTTGGAAAATGAGCAAATTCGCAGAGCTATAAACCTAGAAACCAACCTTCATAACCTTCTCATGAAGGCAAAAATCAAAGAGAATTAGAGAAAGAAAGAATAAACAATGTTGAAGATATATTAATACGAGAGACAAAATCATCGTTAAAGGGAAGAAAAAAAACTAGGTTGTCGTTGTTGATTATGGGATATATGAAGGGTTATGGAAACGAATCATGATCAACATGGCAAAGCTCCTTTCGAAGTTTATGTGAGAAAAGCCTGCAGGCATCCATGCTAAGATCAATGGCGGCAGAGAGGGCGATGAAGAGAGCAGCATCAGGCATGCAAGTCACGTACTGTGCTCCCACCTGAACGACAGGTTTGCTCACTTTGCCTTCACCCTCCACCGTCGAACCCATCACGAATCCTTTTCCGGCCAACCTCGAACCCAACCCACAATCCTTCATCGCTCTGTAGTCAATACAGAATTGACCTCCCTTTTTCATGTTCATCGTAGCTTCGGCGATGGGGATCCCACTCGCCGGTCCGTTCTCGGTGACCAGCTCAAACTTGTACCCTAAGCCATCTGTGGGACCTCTCTCCCGCCACGCCTCCAGCCGGCCCCACGGTTTCCAGCTGCTGACGGAGGCGCCGTTGGTCCGCAGAATGAGCCAGGCTCCGGGGTTGGACCGGGACACGCGGTCCGAACCGGGTGAAGGGACGAAGGGAGTGATCATGGAGGCGGCGGCCACCGGCGAGCCGGAGAGATCGTGTATTATTATCATCCAACCTTTCCTCTCTCTCCCTTGCCGATCTCTATCACCTGTAAATGTCCTCCTCCATTTGCTTGCATTGTTGGCAAAATCCGATGGAAGAGGCCTAGATTAAAAAAAAGCAACAGGTATAATAATTTGAGTATCAATTCAATATAATTAAGAATAACCACTTGATTAAGATGTCAATACGTGCCTGGGACAATTAATCAAAAGAGAAGAGATTTTGAGAGTACAGCCAGATACGAGCACATGGAAGGGAATCAGAGGTAGTTGTGTTTCACAGTTTGGAAGATCTCAAACTGTCTGATTTGACTAAACATATATACTAATTAAAACAGGGTGCGCAGCCTAGGATCACTCGCATGATGTTATTTTAATTAGTTTAGTAGGAGGGATTGACTTCATTTGCTGGAGGAATCAAGACAGAAGAGGAATATAGTAAACAAAAAGTGAAGGATAAGTTTGATTCTCACAGTTATAAAAAGGTATGTAGGATGGATTGTTTTAATTAATGAAAAAGAAAAGAATGCTAAGCAAGTAAACAAGGTTAGGGGCTTTAATTTAATTTAGAGCTTGGCTAAATTTACGGTCAATGATGTGTTATGATCAGGAAGCAGGAAGTCTGCACCAAATCGTTTCATTTACGATTGTCTTTTTCGTAATCCATAATCTTTTAAGTTAATAATATATTTTTTACAACCCTAAAAAATAAAAAACAAAAAACAAGAGGTAAAGACTAACGTAAGAAGAAACAGGCACATAGGAAAGTGACAACAAAAAAAAAAGTCTTATCTGAAATCTGAATAATGAGATTGCAACGTTGGGGCAAGAAACTGGGAATCTCAATCCAGTGGGGGCAGATTTAATTCTATGGATCCAAACCAGAAAAGAAAGAATGAAAGGAGACGACAAGTTCCCAATAATGACGAGAGAGATAACAACTAAGCAATGAAAGAAACATGAAATGATGTTTGTAAAGAGATGAAACGCCCCGTCTTGGCCATGTGATGATGGTTGGTAGCAGCGAAAGATATAGACAAGCCAGCCCACATGCCTAGTCCCTCACCTTAATCCCTTATTCACCCCCACCTTATTAACCATTTTTATGTCCCACCATGAAATTCATCTACCTCCTTCTAAAAAAGATCATTAAAAGTGGATTGAAGTGTGACCGCAGCATCTAATCTTATTCCTATTGAAATGTACGACGTAGCATTAAATTTTGAGAAATACTAAGAATGAGGGCGTACCGTGATCTGGAATTTCGATCAGCACTGAACTTACAGCTGAGAACGGGTTGTCTGATATTCCCCTGAATCTGGAAAACCACAGGGCTGCACTCCGGTTCACCGCCGAACTGGAAGACGAATCGGGGGTCGGGTTCTGACCGGACCACCAGGTGGAGCTGGGCCGATGGCTTCAGCGGTTCGTTCTTCCCGAGGTGGAGCCAGCCATTGTGGAAGGTATGAGGGTGAGACAGAGCATCGGTGAGGTCAATGCTCACGAAAACACGACCGAGCAACTTGGAGCCGCTCACGCCGCAGGTGTGACCCATCCGGCCGGCGTAGACGGAAACACGAAGGCTGACGGGCTTACCGGAAAAACGACGGAGAGAGTCGCTGTCCAGGTGAAATCCAGCGGCGGAGGTGGTGGATTCCGGCGCAGAGTCACCGGTTGAAGAACAGAGACGGAGCAGAGCAGTCTGTGAGGGAAAATTACTTATTCGGATTTTGCAGAAACAGGGAGTGGTTGATGGGTGAACACCCGACCCGGGTGTCGGTTTGGTTGCTGAAGGAAGCTTGAGAGCCAACGATTCGATCATAAGCCGTACAAATGGACATGGATCCATCGTGCCCTGTTCTTCTTCTTCGTATGAAACTGGTGATTACTCTGCTTTAAGGTGAATAAGAATTGGGGAAGAAAGAGGGAGAGAGTGTGAGGAGTTGGGGAGCAGAGAGAGTAGTGGGAAGTGGAGATAAAAAACAGAGCATCGAAAACATCCAACTTTATGGACTAAAATGGGTGTCGGCCCAGAGTGATAAAAACGATTCGAAGACGACGCATGCTTCTCTCTCCTCCCTGTTGGGCGATTTTATTTACTGATTTTCTTTGTTGCCTTTCCCCTGAAAACGACAGGGTGACAGAATACGATGATCTATGGAGGTAGATTATACAAGAAAATGAATTTATATTTTCTAGGGAGTGCTCAGTTACTAATTTGATGTCCGTTACGCCCATATTTGTTAAACTGAAGATGGAGCTAACGACATCTTCCAACAGCATCCTGTTAAGTATTAACAAAATCTCTGATAAAATCCATTTAAATATATTTGAAATACATAAATTTAAAATCAGGACTAGGTTTTAAACAAATCCCTCATAAGGCCAGTAGGCCTGATTAAGGATTTCTGAATTTATTAATTTGATTAATATGCCTTCTGTTTTACTTTATCTTATAAAACATGATGTTATAAGTTAATGGGATTCAAGTATTCATTCACGTTTATAAGCTTTTCAAGATTTTGTCCTTGGGATTATTGTACTTCATGTAATTGGGGGTTTTTTTTTTTTTTAACAATTCTAAAGTATTTCATTACAAAGATTACAACTAATCAAAGCAAAGACAGAAACACAGCTACAACAAAATAAACTGGATACAATATTAACCGAACACCATACATTAAATATATAAGAATAGAAGTAGAATCATGGACAAAATCGGCCTCCTCGATATCCAAGGTTAGAAGTGACGAGCAAGAAAGTGTTGGTTGGAAAACCCACCCTAAAGGGCACACAATCTTATAAGCAATATCTGCAATTAAGTCGTATTAAATAGGTACCCCATCCTGGGGTAAAGAACACAGAAAACCCAACCTCAAAAGAAAGAAGACCATTGATGTCATGAAGAACACTTCTACTCCTCTGATCAAACATATCCGGTGACTTCAACCACACCCTAAACAACACCTCTTTAGATCTTCCCCCAAGAACGCAGATCTGAGCTACCAAATGATAGTCGGATCTCATAACGTTCAAACAGCCAACCAACCAAGAGGATTTGAACGCAGATCTAACAGATCTGTTTATTTCCTGAGCCAAAAACACCTCCACAAAACCCAAGAACACAAAACAGAAACACAAAACAGATAAATCTCACATCTACAGATCAGATCTGGAGAAGGAGAGGAGAGGACTCGCCACAAGGACGAGGGAATGCCACATTTGACAAAACTCTGAGGGAGAGGACCATAGCTCAAAGATCTGGACTCCAAAACATCAGGACCGCAGATCCAAGATCTGGACACCAAACTACCACTCAGACTCGTCTGTGGCACAAAAACAGTGCTCATCGGTGGCTTGTGCATAAGGCACAAACCGCCGGCAAGGGAGCAAAAGCAGTGGGACGGAAAGTGCAGAGAGGAGAGAGGTTATGTAATTGGGGGGTTTGATTATTGTTTTTCTTGACACTTACATGACTTAAATTTATTTTAGTGTCAGAAGAGGACCTTGCAAGTTTTGAGTGTAGGCCGTAGGATCAAGAAACTGGTGAAATATTGTTTCTTTAACAACGGCTAATGATAGTTGTGGATATTCTTTTCATTTCACTTTTATTCCCAAAATAATGTAAGATGATAATTAAGAGGCCATATGGGTTCTCAAAGTTTTTCTACATCCTTTGTTGTAAGTTGACTAAAAGTTGAAATATTAATTATTCCAATAATTTAAAGAAGCGTAAATTCTAGGGTTAGGGTTAAAAGTATATAGAAATCTATATATTAAAAATCTTTATTTTTTTTACTGAGTAAGGGCGTTATGGTCTTTCAACAGCATTCTAAAATCCCTATTTAGGCCTCATGACCTGATTAAAAATTTGTTGAAATGTAGACCTGAATTGGGATTTTGCTATTTCAGAAAGGATTTTATTAGGATTCTCCTTTTCAGATTTTTGTTTGGCTGAATTATATCTAAGCACTTATATACTAATATACACTTAAAAAAAAAATACTCCATCTTGCTTATCATTTTTTCTCAAATTAATTTGTCCGACTTATAAATAGATATATACTATAATGATACATAATATATACATATGATTTGATTAAGTAATTTATCTAATTTTTTTAATCCATTAAAAAATCAATTAACTCTTATATTAAAAACATAAATTATAATTGACTATCTATAATTTTTCGTCAATATAATTTGTTGCAAGTTTTATTATTGTATATCATTTATTAACTACGTACTACTATTTTTATCATGAGCATGATAGTTAAAATCTCGATTTATCACTGCGATTTTACGTTTTTACAATTTTTTTCATTAAAATGATTTTACTAATTTTCTAAACGCTTTTATGTTTTTACAATTTTTTTTACGTTACGATTTTACGTTTTACGATTTTTTATCCCACTCCCGATTTTCTGTAAAATCTCGATTTTAAATACCTTGATCATGAGAGCTATATATGACCAGACTGAAGTCATAAATAACACAAAACATGCAATTAATTATTGCTTCTATTCATGGAATTTAAATATGGCACCAGACAGATGTAATATTTCTTTTATGCGTACGGAAGTAAAAATGTGAAGATAAGCAGCAAGCTTTTGGAATCAAACATGTTTACTTCAGCAGCCCGACTTGGTTTTGAGATCTCTTCACGAAACCTTTGCAATATATATATACTCAAATAATTACATACTAATTAGCTGACAAAAACATCACATATGTCAAAGACATCTTTTATATATATATAGACACACACAGAAGTCACGTTATTCATAAATTATGAGTTGTGCCAGAAGCTTTAGATTTGAATATCTATCTGTAATTTTAAGGTGTTGATAGCCAAAAAATTTATTTTAAAGGGTTGTGACTTGTGAGACTTGCAAAATGCTGCAATATAATATTACTACTTTCAATTCTAATTATAGGAACACTTTTGTAGTATAATTTGCACTACGAAAATGATCCTATAATTAGAACCAGAGAAAATATATAGTTGCGGTTAGGGAGAGAGCTTCCCGGAATAACACATTATTTCCCAATAGACTAAGATTTTTAAAAGTTAATTTAAATGGTTAGTAATTAAAAATAAGATATAAAATAAAAATCACCTTACAGTTACACTCTAATAAATGTTTTATTTGACAAAAACAAAAAACAAAAAATTTGCTTGTTAGTAAAATTTTTTTTTTTGGTTATATTTGTTGTAAGGGTCACCTGATCGACTTTTATACTTAAATGAAGTTTTACTTTTCTTCAAAAAAAATATAAATATAAATATTTAATATCATATATTAATATTTTTGATGTGATTCGAATACCATAAGAAAATACTAAGCAAAAAATATAGTATTACAAAAGATTTATGCTTCTATTAATTATATTTTAAACAATTCAACTTTATATATAGAAACATGCATATACTACGTACGCACCCATTGAATTTGGGCTAGACAACAAGAAAAAATAAAATAAAATATTGGGAATTTATGTGAGAGGATATTAATTGGAAAATGCCTTACCAAATGAAATGATTAAAACATTCAATTATTCATCTCCCACATATAAAATCGTCGTCTCAATTTCCAGGCTCGATATATCAGTACGTTTATTGGCCAATAATTGAGGCTTTTTGACCGTAATAATTTTTGTAAAAAAAAAAATTATCAAACTAAAGCGGATTGTAAAGTATTTACCGGAATGAGTCTTACACCACAAATGGCGTAAGGAATTGCTGCGGAACTTAGAGTGGGATACCCAGGTGGCGGCTGAAAATTCCACGCCAGCCAAAAAGTTCACGCCACCTTGTGGCGTGAAACTTTTCACCGCCACAAGGTGGCGTGAAAAATGTCACCGCCACAAGGTGGCGTGAAAAATGTCACCGCCACAAGGTGGCGTGAACATTTTCTCCGCCACCTTGTGGCAATTCGTACCACCTGTCGCCCCCTGCGCAGCCCCCCACATGCACAAATGTCGACCCCAGCACCCCTTTTGACCGCTTCCCCTCCCACACACCGACACTCCTTCCTCTCCTTCCTCTTCGTTTTTTCTTTGCTTCGTTTTCATCTTCTTTTTCTCCATTTTCATCTTCTCGCGCACCAGCACCAGCACCACCCCCATTTTTGACCTCTTCCCCCCCCCACCCCCTTCCCCACACCGACACCCTCGCCCTTGTTCGTTTTCGTTTTTTTCTTCATTTTCATCTTTTCCACTTTCCTTCATTTTCACATTCTTCATTCTTGTTTACTCCTTCCCTCTCCCATATTCACACACACATACACCTCCTCATCCTTACAATATCCACCTAATCAAGAAGAAGAAGCAGGAGGCTCAATCTTTCTCACTAACTTTACCTCAAGTCCGATCCGAACAGGTAACATTTAATTTTTTTGGTTATGTTTATTGTGTATTAAATATTTGATTTAACTCTTAATTAGATACATTGATTTATTATAGATGTTTAATAAATGTATGACAAGATTAGGATAGATAGATGATTATCATTTAAATTTTTGTTAGGTTTATTGTTTAATAAATATTGGATTTAAGTCTTTAACATTTAATTTTTTTGTTATGTTTATTGTTTAATAATGAGATTTAAATTTTAAACATTTTTTTAAGTCTTTAACATTTAATTACTTATAAATTATTATATGATTAAAATCAATAATTTATGGAATTAGAATATTTAAAATTTATTATTAACCTTAGGATAGAAGACTAATTAGGGAAATAATTATTTCTTTTGTATGTTAATTATAATCCTTAAGATAAATGACTAATTATTTCATATTTTGTAAAATAATTAATTTCGATTTTGTGAAATATGTTGTAATATTTGTTATTTATAGTACCCGAAAATAGTTAAGATAATATTAATTTGAGAATACTAATTACTCAAATAATTAATTCAAATATTTATTATTTAGAGAATAATAATTAGTGACTTAATAATTTGTTGTGTTATTGTAAATTTTTATTAGTCAAATGGATGACCGACGTCCACACACGGTTGAGCCGGCCCCAAAGTGTGGGGAGTTCTTAAAGAGGAGGTGCAACAGTCACACCGATCACAAGTTGTGTGGAACAATGGAGATTGTGATGTGTTGAGGTGAGGCGAGCCTCGCGAGGGTGCAGTGCGATATCCATAACCTGGATCTATTCCCACCGATTTCCAAGAAGACCTTATGCGTGCAGGTTTCTGGCATGTGTCTCGCATGAAGAGACTCCCGGTAAGTTTTAACATTCTTTATGTAATTAATTTAATTATACGCATTTAGTTGTTTGTGCATGATACGAATAATGTTGGTGCAGATTGACAAATACCTTATTTCTGCTTTGGTTGAGAGGTGGAGGCCGGAGACTCACACCTTCCATATGCCGGTTGGTGAGATGACTATTACTCTACAGGTCGGACACATGGCAACCGGGCGGCAATTATGCGGAATACATGGGAGTGACTCCACCCCGGAGGATTTGATTGGCGGAAACATTAAGATGGGATGGTTTGACCATCATTGGGGCCGCGGGAGGAGCACTCAACTACGGTTGTGGGTCGGCTTACGTACACACGTGCTTACTCGATGCGCTTGTTCGGTGGTTTTTGTTGTGTGACAAGTCCACTTCGAGGTCCCTTGCCGATATATACAATTCTTGGGTGATCTTGATGAGGCCGCTACATACGGTTGGGGTCAGCTGTACTCGCCATACTGTTTTGCGAGCTATGCCAGGCCACGTCAGCGAACGCTAAAGACATAGGGGGTTGTTTGTTGTTATTGCAGATATGGGCATGGTCTAGACTTCCTGCCCTTACACCTCCCTTTATTTATTTACATATTGCAGTTCAACAATGTTGAACGAAATTTTGGAAACGTCATCTGCATGTATATCGGGTAGCTCTTGACCGATGGGTCGAGAAGATGTATGTATTTAAAATACGCATTTGGAAACCTAAATAGTTCACTATTTCACATTTGTTTACATGTACGGAGTTAGCCGGGAGCCATATAGGGACGCCGGATATGAGTTCATGGGTGTAGGGTTCACATGCGGGACGGGTGGAGGGCGGTGACCCCATACTTTGTTTTCACATTGTTGAGTACCACCACCCGATCGATGTATGCGACAATTTGGCATGCAAAGAACACATCCCTAGTACTGCAGCACGGCTTAAGGGTGCACATGATCTTACCTTACGTGGTAAGAGCACTGAGGATTGGGAGGCCAAGCTGGATCGATTCATCCAATTGTGGAACTCGCGACATGAGCACATCGAGACTACAGAGCCATCGGAGGGGCCAATTTCCCCGAACTCCGAGTACATGATTTGGTACCTCACACACACTAGACGTTTTATGACGAGGGAGGTCGCCAGGATCGGACACATGGTACGTATTGATCTTACATATGTCCCCTTATTATCTCTAATTTTGTCTCCGTATTGTAATTTTTTTAATCGACAATTGCAGAAAGATGGAATCCAGTCGATCTATTGGATGTGTGACCCACAATTGGAATCCGAGTTCAGTAGGACGCAGGTTCGGGATGTATGTGGTCAGTTAATGTCAGTACTTGATGAGTTTGGCCGAGTTGCGGAGCCGGGTCCTAGCGCACCAAGTGGACACCTAGTCAGTGTACACGATCTGAACTAGAGGTCCCTCGACGTGCGAGGAAGGACGAGGACCAGGGTCAACGACGACCCCGGCACGACATGGAGCCGGATGAGATACCACATCGTGGTCCACGTGGCGGAGGTGTATATCGACCTCCCATGTGGCCCAATATGGACTACACCCAGGTTCCGTGGTACCCTCAGGAGGTGCGTCCAGAGGTTCGTCCAGAGGTGCATGCACCAATTCCGACTTACGGACTGACCACATACGATGTTTGCTCCGTGACACGGGTTCCTTGTTCTTATGAGTGGCAATCCCAGACCGGCTTTGCTTCATCCAGTACTTACCAAATCCGGACATGGTTTATTGGGATTCAGTCCCTATCAGCCTCAATATGTCTTTCCTGGCTTCAACGCTTATCAGCAGGCACAGGGTTTTACTGCATTCAGTTCCTCCCAGATCGGACACCACGCATGTACTGAGGCAGGATCGAGTAATGGTCCCTACCGGTCAGGACATCGCACCTCTGAAGACACAGATGAACAGGCTGATGATCATGTAATGAGCCATATAATCTGATGTCTCAATATTCACATATAACTCAGCAAATCCAGACGTACGGTTTTCCACGAATGTTTGTACAAAAACATCCAGATCCTCATCATCGGATATCTCAAAACCCGCGTATTTACGGTTTCCACAAGGTACTCTACCAAATCCATCGATGATATTACCTGATTTGGTTGCAACTTTAACTTTCGACGGACCTTTTCATGTAAATCTTCAGTAGACATGCCTCGAACAATATACATTCCTCTTCTTTCACCTTCAAAGCTCATACCGTTTGGACCTATCTTTTTAGAACCATTAAAATACACAATTGAACGAATTTCATTCATTTTTTCTTATTTTATTATGAAAATGAAGATTAATTAAATTAAGATAAAACAAATGACAACAACACAATTGTAACTTAGCGAAAGAAGAAACACACTACTATACTATATAAATGGAATTAGATAAAATAAAAATAAAGAAACAAATGATAAAAAAGATGGAGGACAAATGGTGGTTCCAAGTGACAAAGAATGGTGGATGGAGAGAATTTTTAAAGAGGGGGATGAGGGCTAAAGAAGCAAAGTGAAGAAGAGTTAGGAATGAAAAGAGTTGGAAGGAATGAAAAAGACCTGGAAGCAAAATTTTAGACGAAAGGGAAGAGCAAAAGAGTGAAGGAGTGAAAAGAAGAGATGGAAGCAAAGTTTTTTAACCGATAATCTTATAGGAGGAGGCTACACGGTAGAATTTTTGAATATTAACGGGAAAAAAAGCCACAGGACACGTGTGGTACGTTCGAAAAAAGTCGAACGGGTGGGAAATTGGTACACAAATGGCGTGGGGATTTCCACGCCATTTGACTTCAAATGGCGTGGGAAATCCCCACGCCATTTGTGGTTCGAATGGCGTGGGGATTTCCCACGCCATTTGACCCAAATGGCGTGGGGATTTCCCACGCCATTTTGCAGGTCAGAGTCCTTAGCCAAATCGCGTCTCCCTTTCTTACGCCTCTTATATCGTTCTATCAGATGCCGCCACCAACTGCATTAGTTTAGTAAATAGTTTCAATTTTGATTTATTTTGGTAAATTTTTTTTAAAAAAAAATTTAGATAGGTAAAAAAGCCCAATAATTGACCTGCTACCATATCCAACATATGATATGTACCTTTTAAAACCAGACATTTCTTAATTTCGGGTCACATGAATATATTCACTGTATGATTGGGTGATATATATACTCCTTTATTAAGGAAAATAAATAGGATTTATCATATTTGTTCGACTAATTGGATGCTTAGAAAACGTCTCCCATGATTATTCTTTTTCCTTCTTTTTTTTTTAAAGTATTGAATAAAGGAAAGAAAGTCTACCCATATTATATATTATAGGAAACGAACAACTGCTTCACTTCTTAGTCAAAATACATAAAATTAATTTGGCATTTGAGTTTAAGAGTTAAAAATACAAGATCACGACTTTTCCTTACATAATTTTCTATGATTTTTTTTTAGGGAAAAACATTTCTCCGGTCATTGAAGATAAGTTATCTCCAAATGACCCTTAAAACTACGTCGTTTTGAATTAATGAAGGGTGAGTCTGTAATTTTAGGTGAATTAATGAAGGGTGATTCGGTAAAATTTATATGATAAAAAAATAAACAAAATTATGAAAATACTCTTCATTAGTCCAAAACGATGTAGTTTTGGGATCACTTGAGAAAATTTATCTTCAATGACTGGAGAAATTCTTTACCTTTTTTTTTATGCAAAATAATACGGAAATCGTAAATCGATCGTGCATATCAATGAGATCATAGAGAACCTAGCAAGCTCATCTTTTTTTTTTTTTTTTGTGCAATTACAGAACTATACAGTGAGATCATATATTAGTTTAATTAGTCAAACTTTTCAAATACGGTGTTGACGCAACAATATATATACTGTCAATGTAACTGTATGTACAGGGATCCACATAGTGGGATCATATATTAGATGAAGCTGAGTTAAATGGAAGCATGTCACAGGGTGAAATTGAGGAGACAAAGGCATATCTTTAAGGCATCGCGTTGTAAAAGTATGTTCATGTAAATTAAGATACAACTTTTCTAATACTTGCACCTCATATACTGTAAATCACATTGAAAAAATAGCTTCTACTGTTAATTCAAATAGACACTAAGTCACACTAAGAAACTTATGTTAATATATATATATATATGGGAAAAACACTTCTCATGTTGTAGGAGAAGTGTATTCTCATGTTACACACACATGAAATGGTGGAACCCACATATATATATAATGAGCATTATATATATATATGTGGGTCCCATCATTTCATGTGCGTGCATAAATCTTTTTATTCTCATGCAACATGAGAAGTTTAAACCCCTATATATATATATATGGTGAAGAATGGACGTGGATTTTAGTTTACACCCAAAAAAGGTGGGAACTGGTTAAAATATTAGATGGGTTTGACCCTAGGTAGAGTTGGTCCAGGCCTAATACAGGGCGATACAACATAAAAAGTTGAAAGAGAGAAAGAAGGTATGATTTTGTGGCTTTGTTGAGTTGAAAATTAATGAAGGGAAGAATGAGGAAGGCAAGCTAAGTTTGGTGGCATTAAAAAACGATGGATTTGAGAGTGAGTGAATGAAATGAAATGATATGGTGGTGGTTGCTTGTGATTCTTTCAAAATGGCTGGGTGGGGTCCATGTCCAATCAGCCAGCTGGATGAAGCCTGTAATTATATTAATTAAAGCCAGTCATGTTATTCAATTCAATTAATTTCCACGCCGTTGTGGACGGCGTTATTATTATTAGTTCTTATCCTTACTTATAATCCGCCTCCTAATTAATCATTGGCCAGCTATCTCGCGTTGTTTTCTCCACACCAACACCAACATATATAGACTTGTCCATACATTAACAGAGATCCTAACTAGAAATGGTCTCTTTCCCTATCTCATGCATACTCCTACTTTCTTGTTTGAACACAATGTCACCAAGCTAGCCAACCCCTTCACCACTTCTATTTCTAACATCTAAAGTTCAAAATTGAGACATCAAAAGGCTAATCATATTATATAATTTGATATAGGGTTAATGTGCAAAAATATATATGTGATTTTTTGGGTGCAAAAGTGACTATGTTGTTATAAAAGTAGAGCAAAAATATTCATTGACCGTTAGTTTGACTTTTTTTTTTTTTGTATTTTTAAGGCTGACATAGACGATGACTCAACTAAATTTCATTCCAACTGGCAGTGGAGAACTGGAGAAAGTTTTGAAAATTACGGAAAGGCGGCAACGGCGATGAGGAGGTGGACATGGGCAGCCCGATGGGTAAGACTGAAATTGAGAGAGAGAAGGGCTGGACTGTAATTTCTAAAATATCTATACTATTTTCTATAATTTTCTCCAATTTTTTACTGCCACCTGGGATGAAATTTAGCTGAGTCATCGTCAATGTCAACCTTAAAAATACAAAAAAGTCAAACTAATTAACTGTCAATGAGTTTTTTTGCTCCACTTTTGCACCTAAAAAAACATTTGGTGTTGAGTACACTTTTGAGAAAACCACATGTGTATTTTTTTTTTTTTTTTGCTCAGAAACCACATGTGTATTTTTACACTTTAACTCTTTGATATATGGATCCCCTTGAGAGATGTTGGTTTTTTTTTTTTTGAACATTTTTTTTTAAAGAATTAATTAGGCAGTGCTAGAAATTTGTTTAAGCCTGTTACGGAGAACTTGTAGACTTCATACATACATACATACATACATACATACATACATACATACATACATACATACATACATACATACATGTATGTAACAACGATCTAAGAAGTTTAAGTGATTGTAAAATATAGGGCTGATCAATGACATGTTAAAATTCTTTAAAAAGTAACTGAATGATTGTTTGCTATAAATTGTATGTTAGACTACAAAAGCAGTAGGTTTTTTTTTAGACAAGTGAGTTGGATCTCAGAAACTCATCAGAAGCAAACGGCATGCAGGTGGGGGTGGTGGGATCCGGATTCTCTCAGTATCCCTTCCCTCTGTTTAAATCTGGACCGTCTAATATTTGATTCAAGCGTCCAGAGAGAATTATGTCATATACTTTTGAAAATTTCATTTTTACCTCATGAGGTAATTTTTACCTCACGAGATAATTTGGAAAAGATGACGTGGCTCTCTTTCGATGTTTGAATCAAATATTGAACGGTCCGGATTTAAAACTACCAAGGGATATTGAGAAAAGGGATAGTGAGACCGGGGGTGGTGTCAACACAAGAGCAAGAGCATGAGCATGATGGCTATGTGGGGGGCAAGCGTGGTGCTCTCTAGCTCATTCGATCCCCTCACTTTGTTTCCTTCCTACGCTATATTCCTCTTCATCACCTCTCTTTAATCCAACCAAAAACAACACAAATTACCATAAAGTAGTAGTAACTTTTTAATTTTGTGTGTGTGTGTTGTGTAATTGCTACACAAAAGCATTCATCGCTATTCGTCCTAGGGCAGCCTTTTTGTGTATATCATTGTGTTATAGCTTCTATTTGTGATATCATCACAGGACTCCTGAGTTTTATATGTCCTTCATTAATTTGGCTCCCCCACTTAATAATGCTCTTCAGTTACAACCACTCTCTTAGCTTCATTGTTCAAACTCATCATACCCTCTCCCTTCTTTTCACCCTCCATTGTGTTCGTCATCAGGCCCCTCCTTGAATCCCTCAAATCTCACCTCTCAAACCAAACCAAAACAAATATCACAATTATTGCCCCATATATAGTCACAAATCTCTTCTTTTAAATGTTCAAGCAAGGTCAGTTTCAGTTTTTTTTTCCTCTCCAAATTTTATACCACCTACAATCCATAGTGTAAGAGTCATATATATATATTTTTATGTGGATCTTATATTAAAGACCGAATACAATATTTCTTCTGGTCCTTATTATAAGGCACCAACCACCAACATTTTTTTGGTCCTTATTATAAGGCACCAACTTACTTTAACTAACTCATTTATTACTATTTTTCCATTATGCCCTCATTTTTAACTAACTCATTTAAACCTACGTCATTAAAGTAGGGGTAAAGTTGGAAGCATTTATTACTTTTAGACCTCATTAATGACTTAACCTCCATTCCTTGGTCCACGAGAAATGGTAGTTGGTGCCTTATAATAAGGACCAGAGGGAGTACCATTTAAAGAGAAATGCTACCTCAATCATAAATATAAAGACAAAGTTGATTTTTTTTTTGAAGAGGTTAAGGAAGCAAAATAAGTTATTTAATCATATCATATGTTGTGTATGATTAAATTGTATATCAGTTTATAAGTCAGACCAATTATTTTAGAGAAAAATGATAAATATAAGTACTTTAAAATAATTTAATTAGCTTCCTTAGTTTCTACAAAAAAAAAAATTTGAGTCTTACATTTAGGACCGGAGGTAGTACACACAAATATGTCAATAGGAGTATCTTGTTAACCTTATCTAAGTGCCCAGTTGAGTTAGCGTTTGGAAAGCATATTTACGCACGCCGATGCAAAACTCATCTTATATTTACCTCGTAAACTGTAAATCACGTTGGAAAAGTAACTTCTATCGTTAATCCAATAGGTATTGAATGTGGTGGGCCAATATGGTGGCAACTTGTGTAAGTTGAGGATGAAGTGATGAAAGCAAATATTCAAGGGCGGAAGGGAGAGTGTAGGAGGAAACCAAATCTGACATGCATATATATGGTGGTTTTCCGCAGTGCCAACTCGAGCGGGCCCTCACCCACAAAAGGGAAGCGTGCATGTCACGTGATTATCTCGTCGAAATTATTCTCGCCCATAATAAATAAACAAAATAGACAGGCAAGGCCGAGGATTAAAGGAGTTTTTTTTTTTTTGATAAAAGATTAAAGGAGTTTTGAAGTGAGTGAAAGGGGAGGTTGGCGGGGGGACAGGCCATTTGGGCTGTACTTTGGGTCCATAAGATTGAGTCTGGATTGGGTGTGGCCCACTGTGGGCCCTACTCGGCCCCTGCCTTTACCCTTCACTCATTCATTTGCTTTGATTAAATAAATGGGTTTCAGGGCAGCTTATTCATTTTCATGGCTCTTTATTTAGAGTTTGTACCCAAAAAATAAAATTCAATAAATAAATGGGTAAATCACTGTAGTGCTAGTGATTAGCATGCCATTTAATCATTGATCATTACAGTCCGGCACTGAAACCATTGCACCCACAACTTAGGACCATGGTTTGTGAAACCGGACCGGACCGGCCGGTTCAGACCGGGAACCGGCCAACCGGCCGTGAAACCGGTCAGGTTTGGTGCAAAACCGGTCTAACCCGGTCTGACCCGGGTTGACCGGTGAAACCGTGTAAACCGCCGGTTACAGGTCAACCCTTCCTGTTTTTTTTTTTTTAATTTTTTAATTTTAAAGGCAATCTAATTTGAATATCTGAATATGTTACAAGTATTGAAGTATATGGTTATTTTACTACTGATCTAAAGTATTAAAATGATATATAGCACTCCCTCTGGTCCTTATTATAAGACATCAACTAACAAATTTCACAAACCAATAAAAGTAGTCAAAGTCAATAAAGTTGCCCTACACTTTAAGTAACTTCCAATTTTTTTATACCTCACCTCCGGCTCGACCCACTAACCCTTAACCCGGCACCCGACCAGGTTCAATCGGTCCCGGTTTCGAACCTTGCTTAGGACCCTCAACCACATACTAGGCGGAAATCGGGCGGCCCGTTTAGGCCACCCTGGCCGTCAAGGGCGGGCTTGAAAAATAGACGAGATATTTGAAATTGGTCCCGTAGGGCCAGCCACAGAGGGCCTCGGGCTTAAACGGCCCTACTGGAGGGCCTCGGACCACCTCCGCAGCCCTTTTCACTGTAGATTTTTCTTTTTTTCCCTTTTTTATTAATTTATATATATTTTGTCTTTGTTATAGAGTTATTTATCCATTTAACTACTAATAAATAATAACTATACTCTAATTTTATGATTTAGTTTATTATTTGTTGCAAATAAAATTACTCTTATGTTTAACAGATTAAATTATTTGTTACAATAATAGTCATCGTACTAATGTCGCTTAGTGGTATGTTTCTTTTATTTTATATGAGTTATTTGTGAACATAGTTTGCTTTTGATTATGAATTAGTGAATGTGCTTATTTGTTGGATGATTTTTGATGTAATTTACTAATTATATATATATTTTTTAAAACATGGGAAAATTAATTAAAATTTGGAATAGTAATTTCCAGGCCCTGGAGGGCCGGCCCTGGCTCTGGTGCTCTCGGGTCGGGCTTTAAAAAACAGATGTTTTTCTTACCTCGGGACCTGGAGGGCCGGGCCGGCCCTGATTCCCAGCTCTACCACATACCAATAATGCCATCCCAAATATGAGTCCACATTAGATGCTTTTTTATACTCCCTCCGGTCCTAATTATAAAAATACTTTTGTAGTACAAAGTACACTATAAAAATGTTCATATAATTAGGACTGGAGGTATTATATGCTTGGGTTAAGGTGTAAAAATGCACATGTATTTTACTCGGAGAAGCGTCCAACACCACGTGCTTTTTTTAGGTGCAAAAATGCATACGTGGTTATAAAAACAGAGTAAAAGTCACATTATCTGTTACTGATACAAGACGGCGTTAGTTTGCTTAAAAGTTTTCCTAGGTGGAGTCATTTGATCATATACGTGGCAATGGGTCTGACACCTCCACACCCGCTCGTGTCTCTGTCTCCCAGCACTGTTGAATAGGGGAATCTGAAGGTTTACGACATCAACAAGACCGGAGATGAAAGCACACACTCCGACAGCTGATTACGGCTACGTTCATCACCAAAGCCAGCAACAGGGACGGAAGCCGATGGCGGTTGCGAAGAAGGGGGACTATGTGCTGGTGTTCATAGCGATCGGGATGATAGCGTTGTCAGTGGGGTTTGGGCTGCACAAGGCATGGCATCAGCTGAGGACATTGCAGACGGTGAGGGTGAAGAAACAGAGGAGGGAGACGTTGCCGGAGGTGGTGGAGCCAAGCGAAGAAGCGAGAGGCAGAGGAAGAAATAAATATTCAGAAGAAGCAGAGAAGAAGATGGAAGAGAGAGAAGGCAGTGAGGAAAGAGAGAGAAAGCAAAACTCCTGTGATCGTCGCGATAACTACGGCAGTGAACCATATTTAAATCGACTGGAAGTGAAATGCGTTGCTAGTTCGTTACTGATGTACCTTTGTAATTGGCAACCAAATTTTCAAACAAAAGGAGAAAAAAGTGCAGATTAATTGCTTGGATTATTGATGTCAAAAAGCATTTACAGCTCTCAAATTGAACATATAATTGTGTTGGCCACATCCTCAGCACTTTTTAGAATGATTTAATGTTCAAGCCACTTATCTTGTAAATATGGCCTCTTCATCCATAAATTACGCTGGCATCATGTATATAAGCGGTGCAAAGTTTTTATTTATTTTTTTTCGTTCTTTTGATCAGAATCAGTCACAATAATATATACAACACAGATGAATGAGAAGGACATCCAAATAATACAGTACAGAGAAGGAGGTTATCCATATGCATGTTCCTCAGATCAATTAGAGGTATGCGCACTCTACCACTTTATTTCAGCACATGGTGTGATTCGTTTTTCTTTGTTTCTTTCACCACAGACCATTGTAGGTGGTGTCATTTTGAGACAGAACATTGAGGCAGCAAACTAATTTGAGATTGAAAGAGGACTACATATTTCGTAAGTTTTGAATAGCTAACTCCAGGGCATACCTGTAAACGCACTGTTCCATATTCCTATATATCCTCTCTTTACATATACGGTAGAGGATAGATAATGGCAATTACTAAATCAAGGCCCTATATAAGTGATCAATAAACAAACTTAACACTCATCAATGTGTTAGGTAAGCTAATTAGTCCGTTGGCTTCTATTAATGAGGGTATGTGTGTGCTAAGGAGGTGTATCTGAGAATCAGACACTTGCCTATATGTAGCCGATGGATGCCAATACCCACACCTCAATAACATCTGATAGGCAAAAGGGATCTCAAGTATATGCCACCATAAAAAATTACAGCTTAAATCAATTCTAAATTTCAAGTGTATATAAGTGACTCTATTTTTTAAGTGCTATAATATTATTATTTCTACAATTTGAATCTGTCATGCTTTTATTATTAAAATGATAGATTCATCAGCGTTTCTTTAAAAAAAATCTTCATACATACTGGTGTACCTGGATACATAATTAAGAAAAAATGATGCAAAATTTATTCAGGTATAAACATACTACTACAAGCAAACATAAATTGAAATGCAGTGAAAGTAGAATGATTCTTGCAGGGAGAGAAGCGCAGAGTTCTCCTGTTCAGACTCACAAGTGAAGCCGTTGTGCATAACAGGCGTCTTCATGACGAAGAAGAAGCACATGAGAACACATAAATTAATGGAGAACGAATGTAATATGATATATTACTGATGCACAAAATATCAGATACCCAAAGTTGGAGCTGGCAACCACACCAAGGTCACCGACCAAAGATACAATTATTGATGGAGCTTAGTGACCCGAATATATAAGTTGTCATCAACCATATGGCCACGTGCTCTCGCTCCACCACCTCCGGCAGCGTCTCCCTCCTCTGTTTCTTCACCCTCACTGTTTGCGATGTCCTCAGCTGATGCTATACCTTGTGCAGCCTAAACCCCACTGACAACGTTATCATCCCGATCGCTACGCACACCGGCACATAGTCCCCCTTCTTCGCAGCCGCCACCGGCTTCTGTCCCTGTTGTTCGCTTTGGTGATGACCGTAGCCGTAATCAGCTGTCGGAGCGTATGCTTTCGTCTTCTGTATTGTTGACGTCGTAAACTTTCGGATTCCCTTATTCAACAGTGCTGGGAGACAGAGAAACTGACGAGCGGGTGTAGAGGTGTTAGACCCATTGCCACGTATATGATCAATGACTCCACCTAGGGAAACTTTTAAGCAAACTAACGCCGTCTTGTATCACTAACAGATAATGTGACTTTTGCTCTATTTTTATAACCACGTGTGCATTTTTGCACCTAAAAAAAGCACATGGTGTTGGATGCTCCTCGGAGTAAAATACATGTACATTTTTGTACCTTAACCCTATATGCTTCTTACATGTTTCTCCACCGTTTGGCTTAGTAGGTTAATAAGAAGCTAACATGTGGGCATCATAAAATTTCCCGCAAAAGCAAATCAACAACACAATGGAAGACACTAGAAGAACAGAGGAGGAACAAGAGCGGAAAATAGAAAATGTACGAGGAAGAAACAAAAATAAGACAGCTATAGTGAGACGCAAAAAAGAGCTCGTTAGGATGGTGAATCCAAACGTTTGTGAGAGGAACTGAACTTGCAATAAAAAGAAAAGCGACAGGGGATAATAACAAACAATAAAGCCAACCTGCAATAGCAATCCAATAAGAGCTTTCCTACGACAGTTTCATCGTACTGTACGTGCTCTCTAATTTGACAATTCCTCTTGCAAGCATTTGGATTCACCATCCTAACGAGCTCTTTTTTGCGTCTCACTACAACTGTCTTATTTTGGTTTCTTCCTCTTACATTTTCTATTTCCCGCTCTTGTTCCTCTTCTATTATTTTGGTGTTTTCCATTGAGCTGCTGATTTGCCTTCGCAAGAAATTTTGCAATGCCCACATGTCAGCTTCTCATTAACCCACTAAGCCAAACGGTGCGTTTTCAAAGAGAAGCATGTAAGAAGCTTATATCAGAAAGCATCTAATGTGGACTCCCCTCCCCAACCATAATCGAACTGTGAAATGTGAATGAGATTCTATTATCATTCTGTGTACAAAAATAGATATAAATTCTTAATTATAAATATAACTGTATCACTATTTCTTCATCCCTCAAGGGGCTACAATGACGGTGGTCGGTGGAAGGTGGCTCGTTCTCTCACATAATTTAACTAGATTTTGGATTATTGTGCGGGCATGTAAAAAGAAGAAGTAGCAGAAACGTACTAAGGGGTGACGTCATAATTTGTGTCTACGTAAGGCAAGTTTTCTTCCATGCAGATAAGTTACACTTTCGCTGTCTCTTTTACTTATACAATACGGGGCTTGCCTCCTTTGATCATTTATTTTTTTATTTTCTTTTTTCCATTACTTATCTTAACCTTTAGATTAAAATTTGAGATGTTTAGACTTAATATTATTCAAAATATTTTTTTTAATAAAAAAGCTGCTAAATTTTAGTCATGACAATAATTAAAATGGAAGTAATGATATTGTAAAAATATTTTAAGAAAACAAAAAATCCAATCTGCTCAAATTTCAATTTAAAAATTCAGATAATAGTGGGGAAGAAGAGGAAGGGGAGTAGATGATAAGAGTAGATAAGAAAAGCAAGTCCTTCTTTTCACTCCCGAAAAAAAAAACATTGAAATGCTTGTTAAAATATAATGTCAACCTTTTTGTAATTATCAAATAAGCTCGACCATAGGATTACTCATCTTGACACTTTTATGCGAGACCTACGTGTTGAATGGGTAAGCAAAATATAAGTCCGAAAAAGGACATTGGAAGAAAATGTAAAGAGCATATTTGTATTTTGGGCTTTCTTGGTCCAGTTAAGACAAAAAGGGCTCAAAGCCCAAATAACATTTACCAATAGAAGCCTACTTCCCCTTAAAGAAGGGTAAAACTACTCTATTACCACCAAAAAAAAAACTACTCTATCTGCATGACAAAAGTTTTTGGGTATCGTGTGCCAAGAAATAAACTATTTTTGGCATCCTTTTAGGGGCCTGCCATGTAAAATTGTTCAAGATGGTTTTCATTTATTTCCAATTTCATCTTTGTTATCTAAAATCAAATGTATTTTTCTGACCAACCGCTTAAATAAGATCTTGAGTTCGAGTCTTGTAAATATAGAAAAGCCTTATTGGGAGACTCACCCACCATAACTAGGTGCGCAACCCAAGTCGAACATCCAAGACGAAGTTTGGATATCGGATGGGCAACAAAAAAAAAGTATTTTTCTAGTTTTTGTCGGGTGATAGTTGAATCTGATGCAAAAGATTTGGTTGCTTTGTTAAATGACGGGAAAGCTGAAAACAGTGGCGATCTCATTTGCTGGCAGATCGGGAAATGTAGCAGGAACAATTGGGACTTGAGATTTCAGTTTATTTTTAGAGAACGAAACAAGGTGGATGATATCCTTGCTAAGAGAGGCATTTCCACCTCTGCCTTCCTTGATACTTGCCCTGAGTTTTTACCAGCCTTGATTTTACATGAGAAGCTGGGATTCAATTCCTGTATGTAATTTCTTGTAGTTGTTTTTTGCATTTTTCATCTGTATCAAAAAAAAAAGTGTTTTTCTTACATCACACCAACGGTGAACAATAAACTGTGCACCATTTTGATCTTGTAAACAGTATATTTTGAACTACCTTACAAAGATTGAATAGTACTCTCTCGTCTCATTAATATACTACTTTTTTGAAGAGTTGATTATGGTTTCAAGCACAAGGTTCATTTTTATATTTGTCGATTTTTCCTAATTTATCTCTTTGATGCTCCCTTAATAAGAATAAAAGAAGAGAAGAAATAAGAGAATTAAGGAAGATGATTATTTTAGAAAATGTGTTATATTAATTAACTTAATTAATTTAATATAATATAGGTAAATGTCTTATATTTAACACCAAATAGTATACAACACTTCATAATTACTTGATGGATAGTTTCAATCTGTGCCCTTCTTGGGCTTGCAAGCAAGATATATCTCACACACACATATTTGATACTCCTCTGTTCTAAATATAAAATATAGTTTTAGTATAAAATATGTTTTATATTTAGGACCAGAGATAGTGTAAGGATTGACTTTGAGTTTTTTATAAGAAAATAAAATATACACAATTTTAATTTCACACTCTTGATATTTATAGGTTTAGTTTTGCTATAAACAAACTGTTAGAATACTTTAACGATCTAAACATGTTATTCATGGATTAACATATAGATCAATGCGGAAAACTGAATAAGAGATCACAAATACCTCCCGCCATTGATTTGTCTCCAGAAGCAAATAGGACGAACTCGAGTCTCCAAACAGGAACGAATCCACGCCAGCAAGCAGGTACAGACTCCGAGTCTCAGCCCTTCTGATCCTTCTCTCTGAAACTGCAGATGGTGTGCTTCCTCAAAATCAGAGCAGGTTCAGGGGACCAGACAAATTTTTCACCTACGTTTCCCTCGACCATCGCGAGCTAAAAAGGAAACGAATTCAATACGCACTTATTGCGTATTAATTAGGCCGTTACGGTATTAATGGACGGTTACAAAACCGGTAATAATGTGGGACATAAATAGAATTAATTGGAACATTAATATGGACGGTTACAATATTAAATTCCAACATTCTCCCACTTGGTCCACATACTTCAGTATATACCTCTGAGAAACAAAATGCATGGATCATAGCGATAGGTCCTCTTAAAGCGAGTAATATCTTCCATGTATCACAGTGCATTATGTTTCCCATGCCCAAGTAACTTAATGAATAAACCCTACGTTTATTCTAGGTCCAAACTTAATGATGTTCCTCAAATTTAAACAAATAAATGTACGCGTAACTGAAATGAGAAAAACATCACAAATGGGGTTCCATAAAATAACAACGTTCTTACAACGAAAGAAAATCATACAAAATGAAATTCAAAGATGGGCACTAATTCCCATTCTTTCTACATGATCCATAAACCTCATAGGTGGCATGCCTTTTGTTAAAGGATCTGCTATCATCAACTCAGTGCTAATGTGTTCAACAACCACTACTTGATGTTTAACACGTTCTCTTATGGCTAAATACTTAATGTCGATATGTTTGCTTCGACTACCACTTTTGTTGTTCTTAGCCATAAACACAGCAGCCAAATTGTCGCAATATATCTTCATTGGCCTAGCAATTGAATCCATGATTCTAAGCCCACGGATGAACCCCTTCATCCATACACCATGTGAAGTAGCCTCAAAACAAGACACGAACTCAGCTTCCATCGTAGAAGTAGCAATCAAAGATTGCTTCTTGCTACTCCAAGACACAAACTCCACCGGCTAGCATAAAAATGTATCCAGTGGATTTTCTTGAGTCAATGCAACCAAGAAAGTCTGAATCGAGTAACCGATCACTCCTAGATTGTCTCGTCCGTCGTATTTAAGCACGTAATCCTTAGTTCCTTGAAGGTATCTCAACACCTTCTTCACAGCTTTCCAAAGGGTCCATACCGGATTATTCGATATCTTCCTAACATTCCAACAAAAATGCAATATCGTCCAGTGCGGCACTGAGCATACATAAGGCTTCCTACAAACAAGCATAAGGGATGTTTTTCATTTGTTCCCTTTCCAAATCATTCTTTGGGCACCGGTTCAAATTGAACTGTCACCTTTCACAATGGGAGCTACGCTTTGTGCACAATGCCTCATCCGAAATCTTTCCAAAACTTTATTGATATAGGTCTCTTGAGACAGCACCCGAACACCTCTATGTCTCTGCTTTTGTATCTTAATGCCAATGACATAAGATGCAACTCCCATATCCTTCATTTCAAAGCTTTTGGAGAGGAATTGTTTCACTTCATGCAATAAGCCTTTGTCATTGGTTGCAAGCGTAATATCATCCACATACGTAATCGAAAACAAATCTTGCTCCCACGACCTTCCGTATATACATTCATCCATGGCGTTCTCCACAAAACCGAAAGAAGAGATAACATCATGAAATTTTAAATACCATTGCCGGAAGCTTGTTTCAATCCATATATGAGTTTTCTGAGCTTGCATACCAAATGCTCACCATCACTAGAGGAAAATCCTTCTGGTTGTTTCATGTAAACCTCTTCCTCTAGTTCTCCATTGAGAAAGGCCGTTTTCACATCCATTTGTTGCAACTCGAAATCAAAATGTGCAACCAATGCTAGAACGATGCGAAGAGAATCTTTCTTAGATACAGGAGAAAATGTCTCCTTGTAATCGATTCCTTCTCTCTGAGTGAATCCTTTGGCTACGAGTCTTGCTTTATGTCTGTCAAGGTTGCCTAATGAATCTCTTTTGGTTTTGAAGACCCATTTACAACCAATGGCCTTCGCCCCATTAGGCAACTCAACAAGATCCCAGACTCTATTGGATGCCATAGAATTCATCTCATCTTCCATAGCATCATGCCATGATACATAGAAAATTTGTACCCTTAGACCTTTCGGCATATCCAACGAAATATCCGCTAATGGTCCTTGGGTCCAGCTTCTTTTCTTGTGGGTTATATATTCGACTTCGGACGGGCATCCCCAAACGCGTACATGTTGCAAACTCGGTTTCCAACCCTTGAATGACTCAAATGGCGTCTTGGAGACACCTTGGTTGGAACTCGGTTTAATATGTACACAGCCGCCTTAAGTGCATCAATCCACAAGGACTTAGGTAGCTTAGAGCTACTAAGCATACTTCTCACCATGTCCAAGAATGTTCGGTTTCTTCTTTTCGCTACGCCATTCAGTCCGGAGAACCAGGCATGGTGTATTGGGAAACAATCCCATGTTCTTGAAGAAACTTCGCAAATGGACCAGGTGCTTGTCCATCTTCAATGTATCTACCATAATATTCACCACCTCTATCTGATCTCACGATCTTAATTTGTTTGCCACATTGTTTCTCTACCTCAGATTTGAATACCTTAAAGGCATCCAATGCTTCGTGCTTGTTATGAAGCATGTAGAGATACATGTATCGTGAGTAATCATCAATAAAAGAGATGAAATATTTCTGACCATATGCGTCCATTTCAGGGACTACAAATGTCTCGTATGTATGATTTCTAACAATTCAAGACTCCTCTTAGCACCTTTCTTAGACTTGTTAGTCTGCTTTCCCTTTATGCAGTCTACACAAGTCTCAAAATCAGTAAAGTCCAGAGTACTAAGTACCCCTTCCTTCACCAATCTTTCAATTCTCTGAATGGAGATATGTCCCAATCTCCGGTGCCACAACATGAGGAATCCTCATTCATAACACTACGTTTCGAACCAACAGAAACATGCATGGCATCATAAGTAGTATCATTTTTCAAGCAAATAGGATAAAGACCATTAGACAATGTACCATTCCCAATCAAATTTGATTTATAAAACAAATCCAAAGATGTCTTATAAAACATAAAGGAATAATCCAAACGTACAAGTCTTGAAACAAATCAAGTTCCTAGAGAAACTTGGAACATAAAAGGTCTTTTCCAAATTTAAAACAAAGCCACTACTTAAGATTAAACTGCAAGTCCCTACAGCCTCCACATGCGAACGAATCCTTCCACCCGAGTAGATGAATTGTTCACTTCCCAATGGCTTCCTTAGGTTTTGCATACCCCGCAAGGTATTCGAAATATGGATTGTAGAACCGTGAGTCAACCCACCAAGTGCCATCATTGTCATCAACCATATTAGATTCATAACATACAAGTGAGACCGACATACCTTTCTTTTCAAGCCATTGCTGGAATTTAGAGCGATCCTTCTTCATGTGTCCCTTCTTTTACTGTAAGAAACACTTGGATTCCTTCTTAATTCCACCTTGGGGTGGTGTTTTTCCTTTCCCTTCTTTTTGGCTTGAGTCGACCCTTTTTCTCGGTCGACCCTTTTTCTCGGTGGTCATAAATGAACTCTCTCCCATTTCCATTTTCAGCCTACCTCTCCTCCCGAACACACATGGTCAACGGGTCATTAATTGACCATTTATCCTTATGTGTGTTGTAGGATATCTTGAAAGGTCCATATTGTCCGTGGAAGGGTGTTCAGAATGTAGTGTACGAGAAAAGATTCAGACATGTCAACCTCAAGTTGCTTTAGTTGAGCTGTAATGTCCCTCATTTGCATGATGTGCTCACGCACACCTTTGACTGTAGTAAGTCTTTGGGATGAAAACTTCATAATTAGGGGTGCTAGCAAGTGCCTTGCCCGAAGTCCGAAATTGATCATCAATCGCCTTGAAGTGGCCTTGTTTTGTCATGCCGTTCGACGTAACCACGAATACCAAGCGAGAGATATGAGTCTTTATGAACATTACCGAGAGACGATTAGATCGCTCCCATTTCTCATAAAGATCAACCCGATCCGGAGAGTGGTTGCAGTATTGGAGGTGGTTCGTCTTTCCTAATAGCATAATCTATATCCATCCACCCTAATTGGAGAAGAACTCTCTCTCTCCATACCTTATAGTTATCACCCCTTAGTTCGGGAATTTCGTTTTTCATATCAGAGAAAATCGCAGGTTGTTGTGCTGCATAATTAAGAAAAACACATGCTTAAAAAATTAAGATTTGAGACTAATAAACCATATCACGTTTTACCAATGTAAATCATGTTGAAAATAGTGAATCTACTGACATAAAACTTGCCTGTGGGCTAAAGTTCTAATTCAATTGGATTCACAACTTTATGATAGAACTACCAAATTATTTCTTTATTCTTAATTCCTGTGGGTAAGTTAAGAATTTAATTTGATATTCCACCCTAATTAATCATATAAAACATATAATAAAAATTCTGTGGGATAAGATTTATTATATTACATATGATTAATTACAACTAATGTCATTATGTGATCATGCAATTTAATATATAATTTTAAATAATTAAAGATGCTGTGGCTATTCTCTAATTAATTAAAATATATAGATCACTCAACATTAATATTTAATATTGCAATAAACTATAAGCAATACTAAAATAAAATTGGATATTCATGTTATGCATATTATTCAACTTAATATTGCATGTATAATTAAATAATAATTAATTCATGCAAAAACAGAACAATTAACAATCACATGAAATCCCAATTTTAATTAAATTTTAGATTATTATATTTAAATATAAAAATAATTATATGTAAATATAAAATCCATCAAAATGACACAAGGGTCATCTTAGCCGGAGGGTCCAGAGGTTGCACTTAAGACTCTGGACCAAAGGAGTGTGGGTTCGAATCCAGTCAGGACCCTTTCAGCGTTTTATTTTAAAAATTTCGCTGGGAAAAAGAAAACATTTAAATAAATAAATGTTGGAAAATAAAATCACAAGGGACGCGTAGCACAGCTGGCAAAACGCTGGCCCTTAAGGCTCCCATATGTCCAACTGGTCTCAGGTTCGAATCCACTCAGGGCGCTACTGACCTTTAATTTCGCTGAAGGGAAAATGGCTTTTTTTTTTTTTTTTTTTTTAAAAAAATTCTGTAATGCGCTGGGCCTAAACCGTCGGCCCAGAACGCATGAAACAAAAAAAAAAAAACAAACAAACAGAAACGCTGGAACGGGCTCGGCCCAACGCTCTGAAACAGAACCGGATCACGGCCCAAACCCGCGTCTGGCCCGCCCTCTCCATTAATGAAACGGTGCGTTTCAATGGAGCTCAAAACGGCGACGTTTTCGGCCTTCTTCTTTACCCGTTTCAGAAAACCCTACCCGACCCTCGACCCGCGATCGACCCGGACGCGACCCGGTTTCAGCAGCCGCGAAACGCGCTTTTCAGACAGCATTTTCTGGCGACTTTTCCGGCGATCTGAAGGCCAAAATCCGACGATTTTGTCGGCGGAAATCACGGAAAAACTTTTATGAGCCAAATCTTGACTCAATCGGCCTCCCAAACACGAGATCCGAACTGAAAATCAAATCTTGGTTTTTCTCCGGTGAAGGATCGAAGGCGAAGATCATGAACACCGATGAAGACTCGATGGCAACGCAAAACCAATCCAGACCGAAACAAGCATTAAAGCATAAGAAAAAACCCAGATCAAAAAATACAGATTCTTCAATCGATACAATCAGTCATAATTTTGAAACCAAAAATTTCGCACAACATCGATTCAGGGCAGAAGAATAGTGAAAATCAAATATATTAGATGAATCAAAAATTAATATCTGAGAAAATTAAGGACAGTGTCGATTTTGCAGAGAAGAAAATGAATCTCCTCATCACATCCGAAAAACCACTCTGAGCAATTCATAATAATAACAATTAAAATGAATTGCACCCATTAATAGAGTATTGAGACTGAAAACCCAGATTATAAGCATAAACGAGAAAACCCATATATTCATCATATATTCATGCGAAAATCTGATTTCTTGATGAAATAAACATATATTCAGATTAAAAAATCCAGAAAATCAAAACCCAGATTTTAATATATGCATACAATTTCATTGAACAAAAATCAAGGCAGAGGAATCAATTGCTCTGATACCAAATGTTAGAATACTTTAACGATCTAAACATGTTATTCATGGATTAACATATAGATCAATGCGGAAAACTGAATAAGAGATCACAAATACCTCCCGCCATTGATTTGTCTCCAGAAGCAAATAGGACGAACTCGAGTCTCCAAACAGAACAAATCCAAGCCAAGCAAGCAGAATGCACTCCGAGTCTCAGCCCTTCTGATCCTTCTCTCTGAAACTGCAGATGGTGTGCTTCCTCAAAATCAGAGCAGGTTCAGGGGACCAGACAAATTTTTCACCTACGTTTCCCTCTGACCATCGCAGAGCTAAAAAAGGAAACGAATTCAATACGCACTTATTGCGTATTAATTAGGCCGTTACGGTATTAATGGACGATTACAAAACCGGTAATAATGTGGGACATAAATAGAATTAATTGGAACATTAATATGGACGGTTACAATATTAAATTCCAACACAAACTACTACCTCCGGTCTTAATTATAGCAAAGCTTTTGTAGTGTAATTTACACTATAAAAATATTCCTATAATTAGGACCGGAGAGAGTATAAAATAGCTCATACAATACTTTCTTTTCATGTTAATTTATATATTTTGCATCATAAAATTCTTACTGTATATATAGTAGAATTGCTGCTAGTTCGATTAATATTGAAAATTGAATACAAAATATTTATATTGAATATTTAATTTCTGGGGTTTGGCCCAGTTCTGTAATTGTGCAAACGGCAGGAGGACACTTGCCATAAATGGGTTAACTCTTTTTTTTTTTTTGTGAGAGGAATGAGGGATCTGAGTATCTGACACGTGGCCAATGGCCATGACAGTGTCGTTGATGATCAAGTATTAATTAATAAATTAATGTGCAAAAATACGGTAATTAGAGAAAGGATGAGAAATAAAGTAGAAGAGGGGGTCCTAAAATCAAGGGGAACGTGAAACGTACCAATTAGATCGACCAAAGGGGACAGTGTAAGCCCTTAATCCTCGCCTCTCTTCTTTTGGCTCAAGCATTTGTATTTAAAATAAAAAGAATTTCCAATTTCACATTCACAAAGAAGGATCTGAACACCACCGAGAGAGAGAAAGTTAACGAATCCTCACATCCAAATTATGTCGTGGCAATCTTACGTAGATGAGCATTTGATGTGCGAAGCCGTCGAAGGCCACACCCTCGCTTCCGCTGCCATTACCGGCAACGGTGGCGCAGTTTGGGCTCAGAGCTCTGCTTTCCCTCAGGTCCCACGCTTTTCCCCTTTCTGCAGCATTTCCTTCATTCCGTTCTTATTTGATCTGATCGTCCAATCTGCTCCGTGCTTGTGTGGTTTTGGGGCATGCCGCATGCGCTTGTTTCTGAAACTGTCTAGATCGCTTTCCTCTCTGTTTCAGTGTTTACAGTTTTATCTTGTCGTTCTTCAACCGATCACCCATGGGTAATCACAATGTAGTTGCATTGTCGTTTCTGATTGGTTTCGAATTGGTTTTCTTGTTATCGTGTGACTCTTTTCGTTACAGGATCGCCGGATCTACGATCGTCATGGAAAGGGCATGTTATTTTCCTGAAATCAGTTTTCGGTTGACGCTTCTTGAAATGCCTCTTCTACTTTCTTTTCTTTACTTAGCTGACTTTGATTAGAGATTTGTGACTCATTCACTCACAATTTCTAAACTACACGACGTTGCTCGTTGTGATAGCGTTGCATCTAGATTTTATGAGTGCTTATGAATTCATCGATTTTTTTGAATGTTAAGATTCATCATCTATTTAGGCTCTGGGAAATGCATCTCACCTATTTTGTATGACTGATTATTTCCTATTTTTTAATCATATGCGGGAGGTGTTTGGAATGTTACATTTACAAATTTTTTATATTCACTTTACCTTATTTTTACTGATGATGCAGTTCTGAGCTGTTTATATTTGTGACTTATTTTGTGGTAATTGATCTTTGAAGTTCTGATCCATCGTACTATCTTTGTTTTTCCAGCTTAAACCTGGAGAAGTCACAGATATCATGAAAGATTTTGACGAGCCCGGTTATCTTGCGCCAAAGGGATTGCATCTTGGAGGTAACAAGTACATGGTCATCCAGGGAGAGCCTGGAGCTGTCATTCGGGGAAAGAAGGTAAAATATTTTCTAAAATCAGATTTTTCTATCTCAACGCAACTTTAGGAGTTTAAAAATTTCGGGATAAGAATTGATGTAAGCTTTCTTACCACCTAGGTTCAGGACATGTGCCTTGGAACTGATCAATACTTCCAGAGCTTCAAAAGATGCTAATATCATCTTTACCACTGTTTTGATTTTTATTCTGCATGTCTTTCAAAGATAGTAATCATGCGTGATTCAATATACTACAACTCACACTAATACCTCTTGAAACATGTCGTTCGCTTGACTGGATATATTCTGTTGATAATTGTCCTTCCATGTCATCACATAAAAGTCAATTTCGGTTTTCTCAGCATAAAGAACATTTTTTGGATCATGAAAAGTAGTTCATTACATATGACATGAGGCCTTTTTCTTCAGTACCTACAAGATCTGAACAACCAAGCGTTGAACTGATTTAAATGTCAAGCAAGGCCGCATGTTTTCAATTGATGAAGATTGTCTCCTCTATGATCTTAACTGCTTTCCTCCATTCTCTCACAAATGATGTGAATGACAAAGATTCACATGAAAGAGGGAATATCTTGCTTATATTCTTATTTCAAAATTCAAAATTAGCATTGTAATTACTTATAATTCTCAGTCCCTGATAATCTTGAAGTTCTCCAAAATTTTGAAACTGTGTATGTCATGAACATTTTATGCAATCGGAGAGAAATCTGGTTGCTGTTGAGTTATTGTCCCTACTTTTTTTTTTTTTTTGGTTTAGTCTGTGCTTTTTTTATGGAACCGACTGTTGTGGATTTGGGCAGGGATCTGGAGGCGCCACCATAAAGAAAACTGGGCAAGCTCTAATTTTTGGCATCTATGAGGAACCTGTCACTCCTGGACAATGTAACATTGTTGTTGAGAGGTTGGGAGATTACCTCATTGAGCAGGGTCTGTAGAGTGTAGACCTGGATCTCCCGTGATTGGGATTTTGAACAGTCATATTTTGGTACTATACTTGTTTGTTTTTGAATTTGGCCATGCGCCAAGATCTACTTTTCACCTCCTTAAGTTTGGAGTTGTTGCAGATAATAACCATGTGAAAATTTAACATTTATCTGTTGTTTGAATATTCTGATTTTATTCTGGTATTTTCAACAATCCTTGTGACTACCAGGCACTTCTCACTCTTCTCTATTCCTACTGTATGCGTACTTAATTCTGATAGTGAAAACATACTAGCTACATTTCAACCAAAAAAGTAGCGGAAAGACAGATAGCTACCTGCCTGGTAGGTTGGTGGTCCTTGCTGAATGGAACAACTCTCATAGTAATGAAGTATTGTAATTTTCTATTTAAAGAATCCAATTTGAGATATATGTAAATCATATGAAGTACCTACAATTAAAGGATGCCCATGGATTGACACTGTTTTCATGCTGATATACTGATGTAGGAGTAAAAAAAAATTTGGCAGAATTCTATTTAAATACCATGTGAAATTTTAAAAACTCAAAAGGTCTGTTAATATTTGGAAATAATATAAAAGTGACAGGTATCAAATTGAGATTTTAAAATATTGATAAATTTACTATTATACCTCAGTTTTAAAAAAGAAAAAGAAAAATGAGCATTGCTAGAGACCACTGCTGGTCGGCCGCTAGAGCTCCGGCGTCGGCCGGCTTGCAACCGCTGGCAGAGCTCCGACGCCGGGGGCTTTTTTTTGGGGGTGGGATTAAATAATAACCAAACTGTCATTTCCAAACTAAAAGGAAAATTCAATTGAGCAAAATGAGAAAATGAAATTAATGTATATGATCCTAAATTCCGTTCTTTTCTTCTCACTTTATCCCAAATTCGGTTTTCTAAATGCACAAGGTTTTCTAATTTTTTTTTTTTTACCATAACCTTTATTGTAGGTAAAAAAATGTGGACCATGCACATTCACTCTTTCATCGTCGTCTGGTTCCACAGCTCTACCCCACAGCGAGAGGATTGGGAATATCGGTGACCAATTATCGAGAAAACAAAAGAACATGAAACATAATTCAAACCAATTGAATCCATTCAATGCAGCTTAAACATGGACCCATACATCTTTTTGTTTCATTCAAGAGAATTTTGAAAAGCATATTTTTCTGTTCAAGATCTCTCCTTTTAAGAGAGAATTTTGAGGAAAAGACATTTAAGCCCCCCACATTCTTACCGCCTCATGATGAATAGACTGTAAAATTTTTACCTCTTGCTCTTAGTTTTCCCTTCCTCTTACTTTTCTCTCCATCTCACCCTACCTAAACATAGGGTTAAAGCTCAAAAGAGAAAAAAAAATAAGAGTTAAATTACATGTTCTGGTAGCCATGAAGAGGCAACCTCAATTTAAAAATACAAGAAAAAGAAGTAAAAGCCTTACATACAAAATTAAATTACCAGATATGTTTGTCATGTATGCCACTTTCGCCCAATCTCTTGGCATACGAAAAACTAGCAGCAAGAATGCTCTACAGCTGTTAAATTTTTTCCCCTCATAACAGCAGAGAGAACAAGCACTATTTTACAATTTTCCCAAGCATCCAACAGAAATATGTTCCATTACCTTCGCCCACTTGGAAGTCAAAAGCAGGACACATTTCGACACATCAAAATCATGCTGCCTCCTAAAACTATCAAGCTTTTCAGGCTCCCGCACGGCTCAATACAAGGAAGAGAATCGTTACAAAAAGAAAACTGGAACCCCGAGAGGTTATTTCTCTCTGCGGTGAGGATGACGACGAAGTTGAAGATATCGCTGTTGTGTTACTTGCCATTGTTTTGTTGTTTCTGCACAAACATAGTGAAAAAGAGGATAAACATGTCAGATATGGAGTCTTATGGTAATTGTATACATAATTTGAGCCTGTTTTGACTTGTCAACAATTGAACTTACCCAGCTCTCGTGTAAATGCAGTTATCATAGCCTGCAAAATTAATGATAAATGATAAGTTGTCTACAGAAATATTTTGATCAAGAAACATAACTAGATGACAAGAGGAGCCAAAGACAGACTTTATTCATCAACAGAATTCCAGTGTTTCCTCACACTAGTACACGATGACTTCCATTAGCTAGCCCTCAGTTTGAATACAACTATACCCGTGTATCACTATCACTCACTATCTTTCTTAGAAACGTTTCTAACATGCTCAAATTCAGAATCACAACAAGCATGTTTCCATTGCCTGCATTCGAGCACATCCTACTACAAACTAGAAAATCCTCCAGTGTTACTAGTTTCAATTTGGATAGCTTTCTAATTATCAGCATTTCTGTAACATGCTCAGATTTACAATGACATGGATATTGCAGGGAATGATTATTGAAGAAGCCAGCATCACAGACCAAAATGTCAAATAAAATATAACATTTCTTAATATAACTTGTGAAGTCAGATATCAATGACATGGGTATTATAATGATTCCAAAGCTAAAAGTAAATCATAATCACAAACGGGATAAAAAGAAAAAGATTTTAAAAAACAAACAGAAAAATGACAAGCAGAGTTGGTGGTGGGTAGTGATGAACATACTTGGATCTTTGTCAACTTTGACACCTGTCCCACCAAAACTGCAAGCAACATCAGAAGCTCCATTCTGCTGGTAATAGCTATTAAAAGCATAAGAGGCATGAGAAACCAGATTATCTGGCTCAAAACACGGCTGGCTCGGTTGGATGGCAGTACAGTCCACATTGCCAGGACCACAAGCCCAATCTATGGCATTCTGCAAGTCAATTTGTGAGGCCTTACTTGAAGCAATACACCAACTTGTACCATTTGAACGGGTTACATTTGCCTCTGTTGTCATATCAACAGCACCTTTTCCAGTGAAATCCAGGTTATATACACTTGTCTCATCTGGATAATATAACCCCCAATTCCTCTCTGACTCTAGGCCAGGTTTTCTGTTTTCATTGAACAATGAGAAAATGTAGACATCGAGCTCCTCTCCAGGTTTTGCAGGAGTACCAGTATTATTGATGACATGCCTTATCAGATTGGTATTATATGTCTGAGCATTATCAGGAGTAGCAGCAGTCTCCTTAGGAGAACCTTTGGAAGGCCAGCCTGTTTCAGTAACCATTACCTTAATTGTTCTGAAATTTAAAGCCATCAGTGCAAAATAGATAGCATCAACCTGCGCATCAAACATGTTTGTGTACAGCAAACCAGTGTTTGGATCAATTACTTCTGAGGATGATTCAAATAGCGCATAATCCAAAGATACTTTTTTTGGGGAATCTCGGTAAGCATAATAAGGATATAAATCAATCATAAAAGGTGACTGATTCTCAGCAAGAAATTCCAGCATTGGCTTCAAGAAATATGCATGGCTGCTATTAAAGGCCCCAGCAGAAGGTGGGAATGATCGGGACAAAACCCCAAGGGAATGGGTACTGGAAACTTTAATCCTTTTATGCAGGCCAACTTTCTTGAGTGCATTAAGGACATTTTTCATGGCAGGTACTACAAATGCAGAGGCATTATTGGGGGCTTCAGTGACTTCCATTCCAACAGTTATGTACGTGATCTTAGTGGCGGGGTAGTATGGAAGGATACTGTTTTTTAGCCAAGTGTCTGCATTTGATTGGAACTGAGAGAATGCAAGTAAATCTGAATCCGAAACCCCAACCATTAGTTCAACTCCAGTATTAGCAAAGGCCTTGAGAACCTGTATATTAGAATCATACATTCTGATATATTTAATTTTATGAAGTTGAACCAGCTGAGCCACCTTATCTGGTGTAGGGAGATCATCAGCATTTCTTCCATAGCAAATCCCAACAAAACTCCCAGAGCAACAATCTGACATAACATGTCACAAGATTTAAATTATGTTAATTGAATGTATCTCTGAGATAGCTGCATGAGTCTCATACATAGTGAGTTTGTCTGTGTGTGTGTGAGAGAGCGAGCGAGCGAGCGAGTGTTTATAAAAAAAACAAAAAAGAGTGAGTGAGTAAGTGTGTGAGAGAGAGAGAGAGAAAGAGCTTGTTGTACTAGTTTTAACTCCAATCCAAACTAAAATTTGTAACCAGAAGCAACATGTGCAATTTTTTGTGGATACAACCAAATGAAAATTCCCATATTTGTTAGTTGACATATAGTCAGGCTCCCTGAGTACACAATTTAAACATGAGCATTAGAGGTGAAACTAATCATATTATTAGTTAATAACTAATTTCTACATATTCAATGCAAATTATGTAATCTAAGTGGATGCTCAGCTCAACATATGAACTATGTCATATAATAAATTGATCACCCACTTCAAGGGATTGATGTCTAGGAAGATCACTATTTATCTTTTTCACGCAATGAGACTAAATTCTCTAATCTAGTCTAGGTTTTAGTATCTAGAACTATCCTTTAATAATGATAATATTCTGCCCTCATCATCCATACCCTTCCTCAGTTAGTTCACACATTGCTCCCCTCTCAGATACATGCAAGATGCAACATTCATCAGATTCGTAAATTCATAAATTATAGAAGGCAATAGTTCAAAAAAAAAAAATCCTCCACAAAGATATATCCTATAGTTTAAGACCTAAATAATGCAGTTCAGTTGTTCATGTCATAAACAACCAATCTACTAAACATACAAGTGTGGTCACATTGCCGCTAATTTGCACACCTAAGAAAACAGAGGAGGTCACTACAGGAGAAAGGTGCGTATGAGTATTCAAAATTTCAGATTTTGAAAGAAAAGAAGGGGCATGATCTAAAAGCAACAGGTTTCTTTAGTATACATAACTTGAAATTATCAGAAGCTGAGCTGAGCTTGAGAAAAGAAAAAAATGTCATTGCAAAATCCGGTGAAAACAGCGCAGTTCGAGAAAAAGGGGAAATTTCTCAGAGCAATAGGCAAATTTAGTGTACATAACTTCAAATTTTCAGAAGCTGAGCTGAGCTGAGCTTCGGAAGAAAACTGTCATTGCGCAGAATCTGACGGAAGCAGTACAGTTCGATAAGGGGAAAAAGCAACGACATTCTTGCATGCAATGTTCGAAAGCTTTAAAAGCTACATTCATAAAGCAAATATTACTGCTCCAAGGAAACTGCGATCTAATTCAGGGGAAAAAAATCGCCCCAATAGAAACCCAGAAACTGAACGCACTATAACAACAACAAAAACAAAAAACATTATCATCTGACGAGACATACACAAGCTAGAGACAGAAAGAAGTAGATGCGATTAAGGAGGGAATGAGCACAAACCCAGAAGCATTAGCAGAAGGGAAGCCATAAAGATGAGTCTGAACCCTCTTGCCATTAATTACTTCCGTCTCTAATCTTCTCTTCTCTCGCTTCTCTGCAAGAAGAACGGCAAGTTCGCTTCTTTCTTCTTTCTCTACTTAAATGTTCAACTCTTGAGAAGGGAGCTCCAACGTTCCAATGCTCAGAAAAGTAACGGGCACGGTCGTGCTGTCTTTTTAACTCTATATGTGGGTCGAGAACAGAGGCCCATTAGAGAGACTATTATTTAACCTTTTGTTTGTATCACCAATGCCTTGCGTCGAGGAACAGCGATGCAGAGTGTCAGCCTACGGAATCGAACCTCAGGTTTATTTATGAATTTTGGTTTAGAGATGCTTCTCGATTCCGGAATTCAGCATGTCTGTCCTGTTTCCCATTATTCTTATTTGCCCATCTGCAAGAAGAAAGAAAGATCCAGAAAAAGATCATGTCCTCATTTTTTTTTATTAGTCTATTTGGCCGTTTATTGAGTAGATGAAAAAAAGTTAAAGTAGCATCATGATTTTTCAAATTAATTAGATAGATATGATTTAGAGATTATCAGTAATGATGAGAAAAACCAACAATAGCTAGATGTTAAGTGCTTGTTTAGTTTTAGGAAAAAACAATTGATATAAGTTAAGACAAAACTTATCTAATATAATAAAACCTAAAAACACTTTGATGATAAAGTGAAACACTGACAGAAGAGAAAAATTAGATGATGTAATAATTATGATCAAATTTTGAGAATTTTGTATAAAATTAATTGATAGGGTTGGCTAAATTATTATTGGATTTACTAAATGTGTGTTTAGAAGAAGCAGGTAGAAAGTTTCCATCAACAATTTGCTAAGTATGATTGACTAGTGATGTATTGACAGAACTAGGATATGGAATCTGAAAGAACGGAGAAGCCATCACAGATTTGTGAATGCTAATGATGGCCAAGTCAAAAGCTTTCCTGGAGCTAGATAGAGCCATAGAGGGTGGGCCTCCAAAAATATCCAACCATAATTAAGTTTAGAATTTATGATTTTTCTTTCACAATCCAGCATATTTCTTTTATTATTCTGTAAGTGAGGTCATTTTCCAAATATTCGAGTCATGGAGTCATTTGACTGATTCTTGGGAAAATTACACTCAGGTCCTAAGGAAGGAAAAAAAATACAAAAAAGTCCCTTGACATCATAAAATTACAGAAAAGTCCCAATGTACTTTTTGTTGTAAATACATACATTTCCTGTTGTAAATGGTTTGAGACTTTTTTAATATTATTTATATGGAATTAAAATCCAGGTTTTTAAATGTTGTTGTAAAACATACATTTTCTGTTGTAAATACATACATTTCTTGTTGTAAATGGTCAGATGTTTAAATGTTGTTGTAAATACATATATTTCTAAAGTAAATGGTTTGAGACTTTTTATATTATTTGTACGGAATTAAAATCCAGGTTTTTCGATTTACAACAGGAAATGTATATATTTACAACAACATTTAAACATATGACCATTTACAACAGGAAATGTATGTATTTACAACAAAAATTCTCTTGAGACTTCTGAGTAATTTTGTGTTTTCAATGGACTTTTTTGTAATTTTTTTCTTTCTTTGGGACCTGAACGTCATTTTCCCTTGATTCTTTTGATCAATTTTGCCTGAATCTTGTTTTGGGATGAAGGACTTCCACATTTTTTCGTTTTTAATTTTAGAGTTAAACGCAAAATGAATAGTTAAAACCTTCTTGCTATAATCTCAGCGAAAAGTACGATAATACAATTGTATACTTCAAAATAACGGCCATTGAACAATTGGAAAAGGCCTGGATTAGTTAAATAAAGTACAAATGGAAGCAATTCGATTTTAAGTGAATGGCTATTTTAAGATAGAACAAGACAAATTGAAGGAGGAGGGCTCTTTTGGTTTTTGTCACTTAGTCAAAGCTGATCTGTCATAATTTCCAATCTCATTATAGTTTTTTTTTTTTTGGAAAAATTACACCTAGATCCTGAAAGGGGATTATAAGAATAAAATGGTTATTAGAAATCTCAAAATTAAAATTATAGTGAAGTCTCATGGGAGTTTTTTGTAATATTTTTCATATGTGAAAAAACATAAATGCCCCATGTACTTATGTTGACAAGTCCATGAGCCTGTTTTAATAAATTCATGTGTATGTTTTGACAATGCATGTGCATGTGTTGACAAGTTTATATGAATGTGTTGACAAATGAGTATGTTTTGACAAGTCCATGAACATGTTTTGATAAGTTTATTTTCCTGTGTTGACAAGTCCATGAGCCTCCATGGAGCATTTGTGTCTTTTTACATATGAAAAATATTGCAAAAAAGTCCTAGAGACTTACCATAATTTTAAGATTTCAAGGGACCACTTTACCTTATTTTTCCTTACTCGGGATCTCAATGCAATTTTGCCTTTTTTTCCCTTCCTCGTGATAGTTTTGTTTGCTTTACCTTTCTCTCCATATTTTTTAACAAGAAAAATCAAGATAATAATTAATTAGCTTCTTTTTATTTATTTTATTTTATTTTATTTTCCTTAATTATCTTTCATTACAACCATTTGAATTAGGAGAAAAACAAGAAGGAGGAGAAGCTAAAACCACGAAGATGGACAACACTGTGTGAATAAAATGAGGAATTCTTAAATAAATAATGTCCAACTCTAGAGTGAAGGGCATGTTTCTTTGGAAAGGAGGGGATGAAAGGAAATGGTAGAGGGTTATTTTGTTTAGTTTGGTTGGTGTGGATGAAATTAAGGGTTTTAATAATCTCTTGCTTGATTTAAGATGAGATGGGAGGGGAGGAATAACAACAATTTACCATTATACCCTAACATATTTCATAATATTTTATTATTTATATGTTATGTAAATTAATTTTTAATTAATATAATAATTTTTTTTATAATTAATATAATAATATATATTTTGTTTTAAATTAATGGTATAATAATATATTATTTTAAATTAATATTATTTTTTTTATCTATAATGACATTTTAAATTAATTTCATATTTTTTTAAAATATATTTTTTAAAATTTAATAAAAATAATAAATTTTTTATTATAATAATATTTTTATTTAAAATTATATTAGGATATTTTATAGTTATAATGTTTTTTTATCTATGATTTTTTTTTTATTTTAAATAAAATTTATAATAAATTTTTTTATTTATAAAAATATAATTTTTTAATTTTATTTCATAATAATATGTTTAATGATAAAAATATATTTTTATTCAAATTAATTGAATAATAATAGTTTTTATTTATAATATTTTTTATTTAAATTCATAAGAGAATTTAATTATAATAATGTTTTATTTACAAGTATAAACTTTTTATGTTAATTTATTTTGTAATAATAATATATTTACTTTATAATAAAATATTTTAATAAAATAATATTTTATCATAATATTATCATGGGTATTATTGGAATTCCATATAAGTTATAAGAGTGAAGTAGTTCAAAATTTTGGCTTCCTTCCAAAACCCCCAATTTGGAAGGAGCAAAAATAAGGGTGTTGGAGGTAGAACCGAGAATTCGGGCTGGCCCCCTGACCCTTCAAGAGTTGTGCTTATAAAACAGAGCCTCCAATTGAAGTTAGGCTTAAAAGGGCCAGCCTATAAAGCTGAGGGCTTAAATGGGTCGGCTCTGTTAGGCCCGTTAATTGTTTTTTAACTTGCCAAGTTGGTAGTTGCCCACTTGCCCTGCTGACTGAGTTTGATTGTGAAGGAAGCTACTTGCCTACGTTGTTACCTAGTATTCAATCACTCTCACAATCTCACTCATTTCTGTCAATTACTTCACGCCTCTCGCCTCAGTCTCGTTGTCTCGGCCTCACGCACACATAGTCATGCATCGATGCATCAAGGAGTCACGACATCAGAACATCAATGCTTCAGCTCACAAAGTCTGCCCCTCCGTCGAGGAGCTGATGGTCGACAAATTGTTCCTCTAGCCTTCCTAGATTTTCCAAAGGTTCCTCACAATCGTTGATCTATCCTCAAACCCTTCCCTTTTGGTCTATCGAGCTTTTTTGACCTTGGAATTGATGACAATGGTGAAAAAGATGAAAATAATAGTCATCATACTCATGTTGTTTAGTGGTAAGCTTCTTATGTTTTGTACGAGTTATTGGTGGACAATAGTTTACTTTTGATTATGAATTAGTGACTGTGATTGTTTGTTGCATGATACGTGTTGTTTAGACCTTAACATTTATTTGATAAATTAGAACTTTAATTTTTGTAATTTACTAATTATATTTCTTTGAAAACAACGCATGAAAAATAGTTAAAATTTTAAAAAAATAGCTTTTAACCTTGTATGGCCTGCCCTAACCCGCATACTCTCAGGTTGGGCCTTGAAAAACATGTTTTTCTTACCCCGAACCTTTAATTCCTAGCTCTAATTGGAGGGAAGGGGATGGAAACATTAGGGTCTTATTCCCTTCAAAATTTCAAACCAAACAAGGGGAGGACCTCATTTTTTTCTCCCCTTCCATCGCCTCCCCTCTAACCAAACATGGCCAAAAAGTTGAAGTTAAGAAAACATTTTTTCTCCCCTTCAGAAAAATTAATTCTTATTTTTTTGTTTGATTTGTTCGAAACATTTTTTCTGGACAAATTCCGCAGGCGTTATTGTTTGATTGGAGAATGCCTGCGATGGAGGACACTATGGGGGAAGAATGAGTAGGCTATATTTACTTTTTAAAAAAAATAATAATTAATTGTCACCCCTACTCCCTCCTGTCATAATTATAATTATAAACCCAGGTTGACTTTTTTTTTGAAGAAATTAAGAAAACTAAATAAGTTATTTAATCATAGTACCTATGATCCTAATTATAAGACTGGATTGACGTTTATTGGAGAGATTAAGGAAGCTAAATAATTTATTTAATCATATCATATGTTATGTATCATTAGATTATATATTAGTTTATTAGTCAAATTAATTAGTTTTGAGAAAAAAATAAAAATACTCTGGAATAATTTAATTAGCTTCCTCAATCTTTTCGAAAAAAACAACTTAGTCTTATAATTAGGATCGAAGGTAGTATTTTATAAATCTAACTTGTAAATCAGATTTCTTAAAAAAAGTGACAAAGGTACCACGTAGACAATCCACGTTAGCATAATGAACTAACGTTTGACTTAAGGGCTGTTAACTGAGGGGCAACATTGTTACATTTTTTGACTTCCGGGGCAACATGGCCCGTTTGGTTCAAGGAATTTGGGAGAGGGAATGGGAACTTAATAGAGTTCCCTCCTGAAAACGTGTTTGGTTCACCAAGTGCCCAGTAACTTAAGTTCCCGGGCCCACACCGGGCCCACCACTCTTCCCTCATTCGTGGGAACTTGAGATCCCACCAAATTTAGTGGGATCTCAAGTTCCCACGTCACTATTCACATTTTTAGACAAATTTGCCCTTAAAATTTAAACTTGGCGGGAAAGTTCGAATTTGGCGAATTTTTTTTTTACACAAGTTCGAACTTAACAAGAATATATTTTTTAAAAACATATTTTAGCAAAAAAAACATTTTTCTTTTTTATTTTGAATTAATTTCTTTAGAGGGTAAAATAGATTTTTTCTAATTTTTTACCAACTACTACCCCTTCATTTTCTTCCAACCAAACAACTCAAGCCATCTTCCCTCATCTTCCAAATCTTCCTTTCCCTTCCTTTATGTTCCTTTCCCTCCTCTAAGTTCCTTTCCCTCCTTAAAAGTTCTTTGAACCAAACGGGCCTTAGACAAAAAGCTTTCAGGGAAAAATTGATCTTAACTCCTAAGCGTGTACTTCCGGGACAAAATTGCTATTTAAAAAAAAAAAAGTGATAAAGATGTCACATAGACAATCCACGTCAGCATAATGCGGCCAACTAACGTTTGACTGTTAGAACTGTTAACGGAGAGGCAACATTGCTACGTTTTTAGACTTTCGAGATAACATTGCTCCAAAAACAACTTCCATGGCAGAATTGCTCCTGGGCGTGTATTTTTGGGGCAAAATTGCTACTTATCCCATAAATTTTTTTTTTTCAATATTACATAAGGAAAAATTTCTTCGTAGAAATATTAAGAACTAAATGAAATGTTCTTAAAAACTGAGTAATAAAACCAATTAGAAGACTTTTAAGTTTTAACTAACCATGATGTTATTAACAAGCTTCTCTTAACATTTTAATAAGAATATAATCAGTTGTTTTCTTTAAAAATGTTCAAATAGCAACATTATATGATTTAAAAAATATTTCCAATTTTAAAAAATCATTAGCCTCAAAGTAAAACTCAATCATTAGTCATTTTGTAAAAAATTAAAAGAAATTGGCAAGCTTAAACAGATAGAGTTGGCTCTTTTAGACCTGACTGATTATGAAAGCTCTAAATCATAAGCCCAACTCTTGACTTAAACCGACTGTCCAACTTGCTCACCCCGATTTTCTGGTTTTACCCCGAAACAATCTCAATTCCCATGAAAAATAAAACAATATTTGAAGCTCAAAAAACCATTTATAAAATTACAACGTCTCTCTCTCATAAGCACTTTACGCGGCCTCCATTGTTTGAATTTTGTTTTTTTGTTTGGTAAAGCCCAGTGTTTGATCGTTTGCTTGCTGGCTTTAACGTCTCTCTTTCTCATAAGCAGTGTTTTCTTTATCCGACTGATAAAATCGACCATCTTGAACCCTAAACCGCAGAAATCCCTGATCCAGAACTGCTGTGCGAAGAAAGATGAAGACCAAGACGCCATTAAAGCAACTCAAGCTAGCTGTTCCTGCTCAAGAAACCCCCATCTCCTCCTTCCTGTAACTTCACTATCACATCCCCTTCTCCCTCGTATTTCTATTTCACAATTCCATTTCCTGTTCTTTTTCTTTTTAACTACCTGTTTCTTTCATAAACGTTCTCTTTCAATTTTATATATCTTTGGGCGATTCTTCCTATCCCTGCTCTATATTATTACTGACAACTTGGGATTCTGTCAACTTTACAATTGCCAGCTGAAAATGTACAGAATGTGTGTGTCCATTAAAGGATCCAAAAGACTGTAATCTAAAAAGGCTAAGATTTAATTCTTGTCATTCTTTGGGGCCCAACCTTCGTTGCATTCCCTTTTCCAGTTTTACTCTCATTTCCGGAATTTGGATTAACGTCGATCAAATGCCTGAACTTGAGCACTTTTTTTCCTCTGAATGTGAAGAGTTTGGAACTGATTTGTTCTTCCGGTAATGTCGATATTTTTTAAAAAAATTGTGGAGTTAATCAAATTAATGTCAAATTACCAGGACTGCAAGTGGCACATTTCATGACGGAGATCTGCTCTTAAACCAGAAAGGATTGCGCCTCATCTCAGAAGAAAGAGAATCCCGTGTAAGTGGCCCCTTATTGATGGATTTATTACATAACACATTTTACTCAATCATGAGTGTGTAAACCCTATATTGTTGGGTGTGGAGAGGTTTTGTTTGGTACTTCCGTATCTTCTCTAGCGATCTGTACTTAATTAGCAGTGTAATCACTAGAAGTATAATATTTAAATAGAAGGATTTTCATTTTAAATTACCACAACTATTGTACTTTTTATTAGAGTTTGTTTAGATGATCATGTAAAAATCCTTGATTTATTTATTACATTTTTTCGAGTTGCTCAACATTAGATGGTCTTTCAGTGTATTTTGCGTGTTACTGTTGTGAGCAACAGTGAAGGGTTTACTTGAAAGTAACACATATTTCTATATGTTATAAATTATATGCGAGAGGGCTCCATTTACCATTTTCCTGAACAAGTTGTGCCCCATTCATTGCAAAGCCAGTTTGATACCACCTGAGTAATTAAGAGATGGCCTGTCTGAAGAACATTTTAATTTAATGCTACCAACCCTTCATTTTTCATAGGTTATTTTGTCTCTGATGATTGAAGGAACAGCTTTGATGCTTTAGTAGAATGTAGAATAGCTTTGATTGAAGTATACAGTTTAGCTTGGATCTGAAAGTTTGTGGATTATGGTTCTTTCTACTTGATTCCTTTCTTTTTTTGTGGTATTGGCCACCATAATTCTTCATGCATGATTTATGAATTTATTATCTTTCCAGTACATTCTTAAGCATCTTATCTTCATACTTACAACCTCCTTTTTTGGGTCTTCCTGTGTGCCTTTTTGAACAGCCTTCTGATGGTAAGGAACTTGATTTTCACTTCACACTGGAAGACCTTGAGACCATCAAAGTGATTGGAAAGGGCAGTGGTGGTGTAGTACAACTTGTTCGCCATAAGTGGGTCGGAAAATTATTTGCCTTGAAGGTTTGTTATTCTCAAGAAACATAATTTTCTATATCAATGAACTTAACAGAATAGTAGAATGCATTAGAAACCGAATAGCTGTAGGGGATTATCTGCTCTTCATAAGTTGGTAATAAATGTCTTGGGATATGAGGATATGGAAGAAGTACGGTTTTGAACTGGCATTCAGAAGGTCTTAAGATGAAACAAGTGCTTCAGCTTGAGTAGTTTAGCAAACTGGCAAAGCCTGGGTTTAGTTTCTTGTCACCAAAGTAATGACAACTTATTCTGAGTATATTACATTGAATTTCTGCCATGATTGCCCAAGCCTTAGGAGGCACAAGTTCAGTGGTTTGTTTTATAGTTGTCATCTTGTCTGGAGTTGCTTTCAAATCAAATTAGAGAATAAGGATGATCAGCTTAAGAATCGGAAATACGTTAAAAATTTGTGCATTATGAGGGTATCAATGCTAATGAATGACCTTATGCTGAGCCTCTAATTTGCTCTAACTTCTTTCATGGAAGAAATTATGAGTTCATACCGGATTCTTGTACTTTTGCTCAGCACTACATTTTGAAACCATGCAAAATAACTTGAAAATCAATTCCAATCCAGTAATTCAAAGTTTCCTATGACTGAAAAACATCTAAATTGCAGGTTATTCAGATGAACATACAAGAGGAGATTCGAAAACAGATTGTCCAGGAGCTGAAAATTAACCAAGCATCACAGTGTCCACATGTAGTAGTTTGTTACCACTCATTCTACCATAATGGAGCCATATCTCTTGTGTTAGAATACATGGATCGTGGTTCTCTATTGGATGTAATCAGACAAGTTAAAACAATTTTGGAACCATATCTTGCAGTTGTTTGTAAGCAGGTAAACCGGGTTATCATTATATTCCTTGTTGAACTGAGCAGAATAGGCCAGTCTATACTTTCTATTTACTGATCAACCATTCATGTTCCAGGTCTTGCAAGGCCTTGTTTACTTGCATCATGAGAGACATGTTATTCATAGGGACATCAAACCGTCCAATCTGTTAGTAAATCACAAAGGGGAGGTGAAGATTACTGATTTTGGTGTTAGTGCTATGCTGGCCAGCTCAATGGGCCAAAGAGATACATTTGTTGGAACTTACAACTATATGTCGGTATGTGATGTTTCTTTCTTAATTCTTCTTCCATAATCAGAAGAGATTTGGGTTGACAGCTTGAAACACCAGCTAGATGCAGAATGTTATGATGATTACTGTATTGATTAACTTGCGCAGCCAGAAAGAATCAGTGGGAGTACTTATGATTATAGCAGCGACATCTGGAGTTTGGGCATGGTGGTACTTGAGTGTGCCATAGGGCGTTTTCCTTATATACAATCTGAAGATCAGCAAAGCGGGCCTAGCTTTTATGAGCTTTTGGAAGCAATCGTGGAAAGGCCTCCACCTTCTGCTCCCTCAGATCAGTTCTCTCCAGAGTTCTGTTCATTTGTGTCATCCTGGTAATTGTTTCTTGCTCTGTTCATTTGTGCCATATCACACTTCCTCAAGTGTTTCAAATGTTCCACTCCAGTACAGAAACTTGTCAATAATGTTAAATGAGTTAAAAAAAATTTGTGGTCGCAGCATAAAAAAGGATCCACGGGATCGATTGACATCCTTGGAGCTTCTGGTCAGTTAATTAGTGCATATTTCTTTTCGTTCTATATTTTGTCCTCAGATTAATCACACTTATTAAAACCTTGGATGCTGATTATTGTATCCCATTGTCCCTTCAGAGTCATCCTTTCATAAAGAAGTTTGAAGACAAGGATTTAGATCTTGGGATTCTGGTAGGCAGCTTGGAAACTCCTGTAAATTTTACTAGATAGATAACATGTCCCATAAAGCATATGTAAAATTTTTAACGTGACAGCCATGAGTCTATATATGGTGACAGATCAGTGAATTTCTCTTTTTTTCACCGATGTAATGCTGCAAGATATAAGACCAGCATCAGTCCTGGGCTTGTTAACTCTATTGGCAGTGCCCCTTCACCCAAGTTTTGTACAATAGATTTGCAGTGAACTAAAGTACTAAACCAGTTTATTTCTATTTCCTCATCAGAATCCCCGTTTTGAGCCAGCAGTGGGCACAACTTGGTTTCTCTGTTTGATTTGTGTTAACCAAAATCAGCAAGAGGGGTGCTCTCATGACTCGTAAATAATAATAAACCATAATAGAGGACTATTCCCTCCGTTCAATATTATAAGCCATTTTTCTAACACAAAGGCATTTTGGTGTTTTTAGGCGTAATTATGATTTTTCTTTTGTGATAGTGTTTTTTGGAAAGTGAATTAGTTTTTTCTAAGGATCGATGAAGAGCGGGCACACATTATATTAGCATATGCAAACATACTCACATGGGTTCAAATGTGACCTCCTACCAAGTAGAGGTCGATGCCATGTAAGCCAAGGCTCATTGACAAGCGAAAATTAGTTTAAAATGTCTAATAATGTTAAAAGAATCAGTAAAAGACTCTATTTTAAAATTTTATTGGTCATTATAACTTGAATTTGAGTTCCTACACTTTTTGTGGACAAGAACATGTGGATTTTATCTCATAAATAAAATTTTCAAACAAAGATTTTGTCCATTGATTTTCACTGATTTTTTTTTTTTGAATTACGGCAGATACTAATAACCTAAATTATAATGAGCGGATCGAATTCACGACCTCCCACTAGTTGAGGAGTATCAATACTATTAGGCCATAAGACCTTTAGTACTGATTTTTTAGAACAGTGTTTGAGATAAGTTTGATGGCAGATTTCAGGAGATGATGATAGATCAAACTTCAAAGGATAACTATGAGTGAGTGTGCAGGTTTTTGAGGGAACCAAAACATATTGGGGTCAAGGTGGCGGACAGGCCAACGCCATTAATGTTCCATCCAATCTATGACAGCTGCAGGTTGAAGCCATTGAATTGAACTGGCCTCTTGAACTTGATCCAACTGGTAGGCAGGCCACGGTACCAAAATTTAAGCTAATCATCACCCTCATATACTTACCAGCAACCAGCACTACTAGTAGTGCAGTGGTATTGGGATTCATTTCCCCCCCTTAGGTCCTGAGTTCGATCCCCCCTCCCCTCGCCTTGTATCAAAAAAAAAAAATCACCCTCATATACTTAATATTTTTTAAAATGATTTTTTTTATACCAAAGTAAATTTAGAAAAAAACGGCTGAATTTACAACACTCTCCACCATATGAGATATGGAGAGGGTCAAATACAAACAATCTTACCCAATAAGTGAAGGGATTGTTTTTAAAATTTGAACTTATGACCTCTTGATCACATGATGATAAATTTTACTGTTGTTTCAAGATTCATCCTCAGTATCAAAGTAATAAGTGTCTGTTTGGATTCTTTTATTTTTAACTTATCTTCTCTTTATGAGTAGAAGCTAGACTAAATAGGTTTTTACAAAAACTTTTTAAATAAAAAGAGTTTTTTTTATAATGAACAAAAAAGCCAAAAGCTCATGAGTGGAACTTTTTTTTAAGCTCTTATTTCTCTCTCTCTCTCTGTTGCACCTTCTTGTCTTCTTCCTCTCGCTCTCACACTTCATTTGCTAGCTCTAACCTGCTTTTAATCCCTCCCATTACAATCCAGATCGCTTTTTCCCTTTGGGATCGCCTCTTCTTCCATCAACTAAGTCGTCATGTTATTCTTCACTTATGTAGCTAGCGTGACAAGGCCATCAAACCCAGAATTTTTGGGTCTCTCATTCTAGGTTTTCCTTGCCTTTTGCAACTTTCAGATTGATAAATTATAGGTTTTCCTTCTCCTTATTAGTTTTTGTTGAAATAAAACGTTGAGGTTGTTCGTCCTTTTGATTTCGAGTTTTGAGCATTGTAATGTTTTTTTAGTTTTAGTTTAAAAGTGGCTTCCTTTCGAGTTTTGAGCACTGTAATGTTTTTTTTTTTTAGTTTTAGTTTAAAAATAGCTTTTTTAGCTTTAAAAAAAAAAAAAGGAGGATCTAAACACTCTAATATACTTTAGAAAAAAAAAAAATCTGTGTACTGGCATAAAATAATTATAAAAACGTGATATATCTTTGGTACGGCGTGGCCAAGAATAGTGGTGTCAATTTGATTGCGCATCTCATTCCATGAGTGGCTGCCAAGTCAACATTCTTATCTTCATATCCTTCCTTCCTTCTCGTACCCATCCAGCTCAATTCCCAAACTACACTTTTTGTTTACGTGGCTTTTTTAATCCTTATCTTCTTTTTCTACATTATCCTCGCCCGTTAATTAGGGCCTTTTTTCCCGCAAAATCCAATTTCTTTTATCATAATAAAAGCTTTCTGATTTTATTATTATTGTATATCACTCTAATTTTTATTATAAATACGAATTTTTTTGTTCTAATTGTAAGTCCACCTAAAATATTATTAATGACTACTTTATAATTTTATGCTTATTCAATTCTCATTAAAAAAAAAGATGAGATAGGTGTGAGAATATAGTTTGTAAATGTAGAGAGAGAGGGATAAAATTTTAATAAGGGTAAGTTTGAAATTTTTATCAATTCAAAAAATATTTAATAACTCATTTGTTATTCATTAGTATATGAAAATTGATTAAAATACATTTATAATAAAGACCCGAGTGGCATCCATATATACCTCCGTTGGTTTGTAAACAGACATAATTTTAAATAGATGTATGCGAATGATACACGTTTGGTTAATGTTTGGTTGATTGGAAACATTCCGCCCATTGAAAATTGCCCCACTAGTCTCATTCTAAGGAAAATGTTGGTGCATCAAATGGGTAGAATCGTTTCGTGACAGAACTCTTTTTTTTTTTTTTTTAATAATAATAAAAAAAGAATTTATGAGGTAAATAAGTAGGGGAAAATTTAGGTCAGGTTTCTCTCATTACATTTTTCTCATCATTTTTAAATCATGTTCGTTCAATCAATCTGAAAGATCATAATACTGCTTTGAATTTTTTCTCATTTTCCTATCAACGGTCCAGATAGACTCGTAAGAGATAATGAGAAAAATGAATCGGGAGAGCGTTTGCTTCCCAAAAATCATGAAGTGTCCTCGATTCGACTGAGATTTCCTTTGGCCCGCAAAGATTTATTTTTAAAAAAAGAAAGTAGCAATCGGTTCTTTTAGCTGAATAGAGGATTTTGGTGATTACTCTTCTTATACCAAAAAGAAAAAGGGCAAAAAAAAAAAACCACACCTGTTCACCAACAAAAAAAGGAAGAAAGGAAAAGAAAAAAAAAGATGCATAAAAAGATGAGAATATACGAGCCTGTCATGGCTTTGTGAAGCAAAGTTGGCTTGATGGGGACCCTAGTTTCACCCCACAAAAAAATAAATAATAATAAAAGATAAGAGTTAGGACAGTGACTAGGATATGGATGCCTTCAAAATTGAGACCTTATCCTCCACCCCACTAGTTTAAAATTAGCTACTACTATTTATCTATTTCGTTTTGTGGCCAGATATCTATAGGATCTATTAAATGTCTTAAAAAATAATAAATTGGTCGGGCTTATCCAATTCCTCATTAGTAATCTGTATATATAAGCCCCCTCATTATTTTATCAGCAAAACCCAACTGCTCCTTCCACTTCATAATTTATGTGGTTCCATCTTTAGAAAGCAGAGAGAGACAAAGCAAGATCTTTATAATCTTCTTCTTCTTCTTCTTGTCTCTGTTCTTAGTTCTTTCTTCCAGACTAACATATGGATCAGAAGGCAAATCAAATGTTTCTAGAAATGAACATGAACTGCAACTGGGTTGTTAAGAAAGTTGAAGATGATGGTGATGATATTTGTGACTCATCTTCCATTGGATCTGTCTCAGAAGATTCATCAACAGGTTCGGTGTGTTCATCTTCTTCATCAGAAGTAACAGAGGAAGTTTCATCTTCTTCTTCTTCTTCATCGTCACATTCAAATGGCCCTTTATATGAAATATCAGAGCTCATGACTCATCTGCCAATAAAGTATATACCAAATTCCCTTCTCTTATGTATCCAAATTGCTTGAGTTTTAGTTTGCTGACAAGTACTTGATGTTATTTGCAGGAGAGGGCTCTCTATGTTTTATCAAGGGAAGGCTCAATCTTTCACGTCCCTGGATAGGGTACAGAGCTTAGAAGATCTTCCTAAGAAGTCATGTACACCTTACAGAAAGAAAATGAAGTCATGTAAGAGTTTTGGGGCTGATTTGGATAGGCACAAGAACATATCATACTCTCCAAAGCCTACAATATCAAAGAGAGCTTCTTCAAAGGGATCTTTTGCATCTAATTCTCTTAATAATAGAAGAGGGAGTTTCCTGGGAATGCACAGGCCTTCCATTATAGCTGCACGAAGAAACTCATAATATATTATGACACAAGAGTCTGAAATTCCTTAGGCCACATGAAAGGTCGAGCTGTCCCTTTTCTTCCCCTCTTTTGACAGATCCTTTTGTCAAAAAATCCTTTATTTGATTCTCACACCGACATGCTATTATTTTTTAATGTTATGATTTTTTCCATGTTTTAGATGGCGACTGATCTGCATGTTTCAGTTATTATTCATTATTATAATTAACTAACTGACTAATGATTAGCATGAATAAGGAGATATCGTTATGATACTTAAAAATGGGTAAAGAAACTATTTTGGAAGTACAGCCTATTATCAGATCTGAATTGAATTGATCCGTAAGCTAAGTCTACATTCTATTATCACTCTAAGCATTTGATCAATTTTTGGCTATATGAAGAAAAAAGGTGAAGTAAAAAATGTGTGTATCAGCACTCAGCAGCCTCCTTTCTTGTTCAACCAGATTGAGTGTTTGGTAACCCAAAACTTGTGGTTTTACAAACTTTTTTTACAAATCGTAAAAGTTATTCTCTAAAAGATAATTGAAATACGGACTTTATCTCATGAAATGTACAGAGTCAGCTGTACTGTGAATCTACAAAACTGGAAGCATCTCTACGTCATCTTTGTTTTTTCTAAAAATAGAAGAGAATATATATATCTAAGATTATACGTAGCTGTAAAGCAGTGCAGGTTGTCAACTATTATTCGAATTGAATGCTTGTGCCTGTTTTGGTCTGTTTCTATATTTAGTGATCCTCACGTAAAGTGATGGATTCTTTACGTGCTGTGTTCACTTTCATTCAAGAGTTTATATTCCTTAATCTTCAAGTCCCTCTCATCTTGACTTTAGAGGAAAGCCGTCAATGTTTTATATCAAAGATGCTTTAATATTGCTGCTCCGCCAAAATATATAGCTGCTTACAAAACATATCCAAGCTTATATAACCCTGCTTTTTTTATTATGAGACTGGGGACTTTAATCTCTAATACTCTCTCTCCGCTCCTAATTATAAGACTTAATCGATTTTTTTGGAAATATCAAATTTAATCCAGGGTGCCTCTCCTAACAAATTAAATGCATGCCAAAAATAAATAAATGTCCTTCCGGTTATTCGAATTTTTGTTTTATTTTATACAACTGATAAACAGAAAGCATAAAGACAGAAGGAAAATTACAAGTGGGAATTTAATCCCAGAGTCTCTTGATGGACCAAGTTTTAAAGGAAATCAGGGCAAGAATCGAAGAAAATAGAGTCTGAAATGCCTCTTTTAGCCAAACGATCAGCCACCCTGTTCCCTTCTCTGCAAATAAACTGAAAACAGAGGTCCCAAGCGTTTTAACTGCATTTCCGGATTTGCCAGAAAATGAGGTCCCCCTCGTTAGAGCCTCCCCTGCCATTCAACATAGCAATCACGTCCTGAGCATCCGATTCAATAACTACATGACGAAAACCCAAATCCCAAGTCAGTTGGAGCCCCTTTAAGATCGCCCACTCTTCAGCCTCCAATGCTTGAATTTATGTGATCTTCCTTAAAGAGTAAGACTACTTACCACCTCAATGGCTTATAGGTATTTTTATTTTCCCCATCCGGTATACAAAGTTTCATCTGACTAATCCGAATCTGACTCTGGCTTTGATGGGTGAGTCTCCCAGTAAAAATTTTCTGCATTCACAAGACTCCAATTTGAGAGGCTTGCTAGGTATTTTTTCAAAATGTTAATCCCAATTAAAAGTCATGATAAGCTTCAGAGGCCCAAGATCAATACAGACCCTAATCCATTTTATGGGGGCTCTTTTATATAGTCCAAGAAGCCACGTACAATGTAATGAACTAATCCATAAAAGTTACTCCAAAAAAGCCACATTGCTATTAATTCAGATTGGAAAAATTACACTCAGTTCCCAAACCAGAGAAAATACAATCCAAAGGTTTCTTAAAATTTCTAATTTACAGAAAAGTCCCATAAAACATTTCGGTAATATAATGCAATTATGAAAATGTCAAAATATCCTTACTGAAATATAGAAAAGAGGGGTCCAAATCAAATCCCAAATTCTTTATTTTCTAAAAGAGGGTTCCAAATCAAATCCCAAATTCTTTATTTTCTATCCTCGATAGAAGCCCTAATTGCTCTTCTCTCTCACTAGCGTTGGGAATGCGGGCTGGCCCGCACCAACCTGCGGCCATATGGAGGCCCACACTTTTGTGGGTTGCAAGCCAGCCTGTAGGTCCGCATTTTTTTTTTAAAAAAACGGCCGAAAGTACAAGATATATATGTGAGTCATTAAATTTACTTTTCTATCATCAATCATTCAATCATTCCTCTTCTAATAATATAAAAACATAATCCACAATTCTACTTTATTAACGGGAGGTTCGAGAGCAGTTTGGTTTCAGCCCCCTCTGTGAATATCTGTCCATAAACTACCTGGACCGTTTTTCCTTTCATTATATTACCAGTAAGTGTGCAAGCGTGAAAAGATCAACGCTTTGTTCTTTTCCTGGTTGCATTTTGTTCTAGTTTTGATCTAAGTATGGATCCACATGTCGAAGGGAAAAGGCTGGACAATGCAATTGTTGGCCGTGGCATTCTTGTCTCTCGCTGCCAATATGGAAGAGACTGAAGTTCCCCTGCCTCTTGATTTGCAGGTTGAAAATGGTGTTTTAAAACGCTTAAAATAATGCTCGCTAGGCTCCATTTTGCAAAGTCATCCTCAAACTGTCACTAAGTCACAGGTTCATCGTGGAGATGAATCTCTTTTTAAATTGACAATACCATGATAGAGGATAATGTTTCCATGGAATCAAACATTTGGCAGGGCATGAAACTTTTTCCCCTGTTAATTAATGATGCTAACGGCATAAGATGGGATTTATTTCTAGAACTCTCTTGTAGCTTTAACTAGTAGGTGTTCCGATATATGATTAGCATATTGCCATATACTTTAATTTGTCAATTTTATTAAATTGCGAGCTTCCTAAATTGGTTACTAGTTTGCTGTAATGGACATTCTATCTACAGAGACTCTTGTAGGGTGCATGTACTATTGTATTTACAGATGTGGGATGAAACTAAGCAAGGTGATGGCAGGTACACTATGTCTTACTACTTAATGGAAGAACTCTATGAATTGAAGGTTGCATTCTTATAGAGGCTTGTCGCTCATCCGAAGAACATACATGGTGACAAAGTTATATCCATTAAAAGGAAAAGTCAGAGGAAGAGAACCAAATAGGCTTAAAAGTTAGACTATAACTAGGATTAGTCATGAATGTCCATTAAATGTTTTTTTGTAAATTAATTTATGATCAACATGTGGACTCATTATATTGACTTGATATTAGTGGTTAAGTAAGATTATGTAGAATTTGTGTACATGACTAGTAATTAATATCAAAGCATTTGTTTACCAAGTGTTATCATTGCTATAAGTCAATATTACAAACAAGTACATGAGATTCTATTGACAATGCTATGGGTGTCCATTGACAAGTTCATGGGCCTCCAATTACAAGGCCATGGACGTTCATCGACAAGTTCAAATAATATGTCTACCTAATTAATATTAAATTATAATAACGAAGTTAGTCTATAAATATGTCTGCACATAAGATGAATTTTGAAGTAATTCGTAATTTGATTGCATTTTGACCACATTATGTAAACATAGCTAAATATATATAACTTAACAAATGCAGAGGATTGCACTTACAACTCCATAGGTGTCAATTGACAATTCCATGTGTCTGTGTTGATAGTTGAGGCAGCTAATAGGGACAACTTTTATGTTTGCCCAAATAATATTAGGTGAGACATTGTCCAAATAATATGTTCACCTAATTAATAATAAATTACAAAAATAAAGGTAGTCTATAAATATGTTCACATATAGTATAAATATATATTAACAATTTCAAGGGAATATATTGAAAAGTCTATGAGTATCTACCAACAAGTTCATAGGCTTGTCTTATCCACACATAATATAAGTACTCCCTCAAGTTCTAAATATAAGACGGAGTTAACTTTTTTAGAGAGCTTGAGGAAGCTAAATAAGTTAATTAATCATATCATATATTGTGTATCCTTAAATTATATATCAATTTATTAGTCAAACTAGTTAGTTTAGAGAAAAAAAATAAAAATTAAAATAAAATAAAAATAAAAATAAAAATACTTTAAATTAATTTAATTAGTTTCTTTAATCTTTCTAAAAAATTAAATTTATCCTATATTTAGGACCGTATGAAGTGCGTATTAACAACTTGGAGGGAATGTATCAACATGTGGGGGCGTTGTGGGGATCTGCGCCGCGGTCGAGAAGGCGCAAAGAAAGAAAGAGAAGAAGGGGGGCAAGGGAAGAGATGATTGGGATGAGAAAGAACGTCTGAGGGTGGTGGGACCCACATAAGATGACGTTCGTTAAAGAGATCTAACAACTGTGATAAAATTGTCCGTTTTTGTATTTAAGGTGCAAAAATAGACATGTACTTTTGTCAAAATAGCGCCCAGTAGCAAATACTTTTTTTAGGTGCAAAAATAACTATGTGGTTACAAAAGTGGAGCAAAATTAGCATTGACCGTTATCTGACGCTGACGTGGCAGTGGGATCTGACTTCTCCATTAAAATACTGCCATGTGTTACTCCTTCTCTCTCTTCACCTGCCACCTGTCCTCTCCCTCTCTGACCCTTTTCCTCTTCCCTCTTCCCTCTTTTTCTTCGTCTTCCCTCTTCCCCACCAACAACGGCGGCGTCGTCGTCGTCGACCATGCTCATCTGTCCTTTCTTCCTTCCTTCCTTCTCGGTCTCCCCTTCGCCTTCAGTCATTGAATCCAAACAAGAGTGTATAATAGTCTATAATTCGCATATAAAAGTTGGAATCTGTGGTAGTTGAATTGAACCCATTGAACCCCTTCTCCCAAATCAAAGTCTAATATTTGTACAGCTTTTGAATCCTCTGGTATGGCTTCTAAAATTGCTGATTTCGCTACAAAATGAGTGAATCCTCTGCGCATAAAGCTCAATCTTACTATCTAAATCAAACGCCTCAGAGACCTAAAGAAGCGCAAGCGCGATGATCCAGTTGCCACGGGAACACTTCACATCTGGGACCTAGGGTTTCTTGACGATCGCAGTCGAAAGGATGCTGAGGAAGAGGACGTGAAGGATTTGGACAAGAAATTCTTGGAATGGAGAAAGTATCTTGTTGAAAAGATGGAAGGCATTGAGTTGAACCTCGAAGGAGTTAAGTTCAGGCTTTCTGTATCTGTTCCGGCTTCAGATGATTTTGAGGGTATGAAGAAGTCGTGGGAAGATTTCCGGTTTACTATTGTTCATCTTCTTCGGCTTTTTTTCTCCAGATTTTTTCCCCAAATCGCGAATCTGATCGATGATGTTTTCCCCTTAGATTCGCGTTCGGGTTTCTGAATCGCGAATCTGATCTGATCGCTTCTGGGTTTCCCCTAGATTCGCAATCGAGGTATGTGTTTCTGATTCAGTTAAAATGTGGTTTCGAAGGAAAAGAATTGGAATTTTTGTTTAACTAATTGAACCTTGGCAGGGTATTCCAGAGGGAGGCGAGAACCAGATACATTTACTCTTAGAGGTCTGCCATCGCGGTGGTTTTACTCTTAGGACGATCGATGAAGACGAACACTCATGAGATTTGTTCTTTCTATATATGTTTTGGTTTTTTCTCTCTCTGCTGGTTATGTTGTGATTTGTTCCTGCGATCTGTTTCTCTATTTCGATTTCTTGGTTCTGCTATTTCATACTTCTCGTTCGAGCTCACAGAAGGCAATGACGAACCCAGTTGGATATCATTGGCAAGGCTCAGCGTTTACGAACCCATTTCATTTTTTCTCTGGTGAAGATCGTTGGGGGGGCTGTCTCTGGTGAAGAAGGTCAAAATCTGACCTAAAATGATTTTGATCAGGGAGTTATATGAAAGTTTTAAAAGTTTATAGAGGGACTAAATTGAATTTTTTTGAAATGCATCCGGGGCTAAACTGTAATTTATAAAACATTAACATCCACGTCATCGTCTACGTCATCATTTTCAGTTCAGAAAAGTCAACTAACGGTCAATGTCACTTTTGCTCCACTTTTGTAACCACATAGTCACTTTTGCACCTAAAAAAAGTATTTGCTACTGGACGCTCCTCCGACAAAAGCATATGTCTATTTTTGCACCTTAACCCTTATATTTATTTTGGTACCTATAAAAACTTAATTATGTCATAAACCCCTAAAATAAAACTTTATTGTTAAATTTACAACTTCACCCTTTAAAATATATAAAGTACTCAATTAAACTTAAGAGGGAAAACAAATAAATAAATACTTTGTTTTTTGTTAAAAAGAAATTAAAGAAATAGGGTTAAATATCATTTTTGCCACGGAAATATTGGCTAGGGAGCATTCAGTACCCGAAAGTTTTTTTGAAATCATTTTTACCCTGAAAGTTTACAAAAAGGAGAAAATATGCCCTGAAAGTGTTTTTTATAAGCAAATTTGCCCCGAAAGTCTTTTTTGGGAGCAAATTTGCCCTGGAAGTTTACAAAGAAGAGCAACAATTCAATGGTCAAGATCGCTATGTTTTTAAAATTTCGAGGCGAAAATGATACCAAACAAACTTCCGGGTGTTGAATGCTTCTTAGCCAATATTTTCGTGGCAAAATTGGTATTTAACCCAAAGAAATAAATACATTGAAGATTCATGAAACTTAAATCGGTCTTGCAAATGAAGAGATTTCAAATTACTCCATAAAATTTCAGAATTTGGGTAAAATAATCATAATACCACTCTGTTAAAAAAAACAATTCTCACATTTATCTATAGTTGCGAGCCTCCGCCACTGCTAACTGAATTTATTAAGGGCCCATTTGAATCGAAGAAAATGTAGGAATGGAATGGAACATAACGAAAAATATTTTGTCTCAATGCGTTTGGTTCACATTAGAAAATAAAATGAGTTGATAGGAAAATTTTGGTTTAGTTGGAAGAAAATGAGGTAGTGTTGGTACAAATCCTCTTGTGACAAGCGAACCAGTTGAACAAGTAATAAAGAGTAAATAGAGTATCGTCCCAAAGAGACTGTTAATACCGATTATGTAGCCAGTTCCCTTTTGAAAATTGCGAGATGGGAAGAGTTTTCGTGATTGTTTTGACTATTACTACTAACAAATAAAACAGACAAATGATCGAGAGTTTGGTTGAAAGAAATTAGAGTTAAAATAGCAGAGCTCGGATTTCATTCTAAGTCGCAGTAATCCCCAGTTTGCATCTGACGCATTGCTACAACATTCTATTGTCTAGCTTCCGCAATGCTACAACAAAATATCTATCGCAACGTTATTCAATTAACCCACCACTAAATTATACAGAAACGTCCGCATCCTGTAAATAAGTCCATTACTCTACTTCTCCCATATTCCTATGGCAATTTTCAAGTTTAGAATGTCAATTTAACCTAGATGTATTGGCTATGTGAGGTAGACCCATTCTTGTAGCCTACAATGTGGATCAAGCCCAGCACAAGCTTGCTCAACACACAATGTTTAACAAAGGTCTAACCTCGACTCCCTTCTAGTAAACCAAGGCCACTGATCTATCCTATTAGTAGCCAACTAACAGACAAAACAATAAATCACAATTAAACAATCTGAATTTATTGAATTGAAAACTTAGCAAACTTGATTCATACTACAACTTAGAAATTCATCCTCGCTTAGCCAATGGAAATTAGTTCATGACCGATGAGGGAAACAAAATTAAGATTACAGCAAAACAACCCATGGAAAGATTAAGAAAGGAAGGTAAAACAGAGAAGATCATCGGAGTAGTCGACAGCGTAGGGAACATCCTGTCACATGACGTCTCTACGTCTTCTACAACTCCGTCTAACTTCTAAAACAAATTAGGTCTTTCCTGCAGCTCTCTCTCAATGAATCCCGATCTCTCAACGTGAGCCAGGTTGTATCAAATCCGTACTATGTATTCTCGACTTTTTGACCCTTTATGACTCCATGACCCTTTTTAGGTCTAGTTGTCTCTTCCTTTTATAACCAGGTCCTTATGTCCAGTGAGTTGGGCTTTCTTATTCTGTTAGGCCTAACTCCCAAGATTCGGTTGATTAATCTTTTTTAATTACGCGGGATTCTACAGATATTCTATCTGATTCTCCGCATTTTCTATTTCCATTTCTGTCAAATCAATCGCCGTCTTAAATGTCCAACTCGATAATCTATATTTATTTCCTGAAATAACTCAAGAAGATATCAGCGTAACATATTACATAACAGATCATCACTTATAATGCTATAGCATTATGGTGACATTGTGGTTCAGAATAAAGATCCACAATGCGTAACATTACATCAGTTTTGTTTTGCGATCTCAAAATGTGTTAAGATGCAACCTTTTCATCTTCCTATATGCAAGATAGTGTTCAAAATACAACAGCTTACAACATCTATCCCTTATCTCCACAAGTGCATGAATTCCAACATATTTCGTCGAATAACACACATTAAAGCTCATAATTATCATACAAAGCAATCATAATACATTGGAAATACATGGCAGAAATATGACTTAATTATCAGGTAGGAAAATGAGGCAAAATACTATTTTCCCCCTAAGATTTCAATTTCTACTAAACACTTGAGTGTTCAGAGGTACGCTCGAGTGCTATAGGAACTCATTGGTTAATTCAACATTTTTGTTACCTTCTTCCTCTTTTGTCACAAAACAAGGAAACATCATATCAATATAGATATATATTCATCAACGATTTATTCATACAAGCCCGTAAGGTCTGCTCGAACCTCGGAAGTTTCGAGCGCTAGACATTGTTGCCGTGGACGCTACTGCGTCGTCGTCGCTGCTGCTGTCAAGTATCATCCGAAACCCATTTGTTCAATTCTATTTTTTTTTCTTCAACCCTAGTCTCTTTCGATAGTCTGATTCCTCCCCTCACTCTCAGTCCCTGACTTGTTCTTCCTCGTTCATTGTCTTGTTCGTGGCTCGTGAGTTGTGGTGATACAAGAATTGTTCTTTCGTGTTCAAACCCAATGAGGTATGCTTCAGCCTTCAATTTTTTTAATTCAATGTTAACAACTGTAATTTTGGATGGTCTGATCCTTCACTTTTTCTTGTTTCGAGTTCAAACCCAATAAGGCCTCCCTTCCTTGTTCCGACGTCGAACACCAATTTTTGTTACCTTCTTCCTTGTTCCATCAGCTTCTTCTTCCTCTACCGTCACTGACAGATCTGCACATGAGGAGACGGTGACAACCATTGAAGAAGAAAGAGAAGGTTATTTGTGAATTTGTCACTGTTGGAAAATGGGTTACCACTAATAATGAAAGGAAAAGATATTCACATGGATGAAGAAAAATTGGCCACTGCCGGAAAATATTTTCCTTAAAAAATGGTTAACCAACGGCGCTGTCGGACGGAAAATCTGATTTTCTTTTTCCCTCCCTTGATTTGTAGCAATCCAAACAGCCCCAAAATTATCACAAATGTATTGTATCACTCACATTATCATTTTCATATATTAAATAGAGATAAAATTGAAAAAAAATTATTAAATCGTAAAATGAGTCAATAAGTTCTAATACAAAAATTATAATATGTTTATAAAGCAAGAAATGACAATGAAGGGATTTAAGTGTATGTTTGGCGAATCACAAAACCATGGTTTCAGAATTTTTCAGCTAGCCGAGACAAAATTTTTCTCACATAGTTATCTTGTAAGTCATAAAAGTTATTCTTCAAAAAGTTAATCACTTAAAAATTTGATAACAATTTAGGAGCATATAATAACAAGGTTTACACTCCTCATTGTCATTGACTATGATTATCGAAAATTAAATTCTTCCCTTTGTTGTAAATCTTAAGCACTTCTGAAAAGCTAAAACAAACCATGGTTTTATAAGTCATTTTCCGCAAGTTAAGTAAAAACCCCTCTTACATATTTACCTCGTAAGTCGTAAAAGTATTTCTAAAAAGCTAAAACAAACAGTCACAAAAGTGCATGATTGAATTAGCTTTTGGAGAATACAACTTTGGTCCTATTTATAAATCTTTTTTTACCAAAAAAATTGGTCATATTTATAAGTTTAGTTTCAGGGTAATAAATGAGATTATGACAATTTTGCTCATATTAATTGTACATTTGTACCAATGAAAATAGAAAAAGAAAAAAAAATTGAAAAATATCCATTCATAAATGAGGGGCAAATTTGAAAATTTACCCCATAATCATTGAATTAACTATCTCTCTTTCGTATGTGTGATTTAGTTAAAAAAGACTTATAAATATAATAAGAGTGATAATTTTTACAATTTACAAGATAAATATACAATAAAAATATTATCTCAACTTGTTAAAAACAACTTCTCCAACCCTGATTTGCTAAATATGCAATTAAACTTTGCGTAGATTTTTTCAAAGTGATGGTGAGCCAATGTAAAACTCAGGGTAGAGTGTGTTTGGTCTAAGAAGATGAAAGTTTTCCCAACCTTCCCCAACATTCCCACCTCTCAAACTTAACAGAGATTTGATGACATATATAAGGTGAAAAAGACAAAATCTAGCATAACAGAGGACAGGCAAGCCACGTAATATCCAGTCTTTTTTTTTTTTTTTTGCCAATTCACGTGATGTCAGTCACGTACCGTATTATCCAAATCCTGCATTTTCTGACCCACTGATGAATCATACCAGATCTCAATTCTCAAGTGTTCCTTACTCCACACTATCACTCCCCACTCCCGTTCTTATCTCATTGACATCGTCCCTCCAATCCCACTCTTACACCCGTCCACAGACCCTAATTTTCATAATTACATTGTTGCCCCCCTTCCTCCTCCTATTTAAATCCCCATCTGTTAGCCCTTTCTCACTCGCTCAGTGTAGATTGTAGCGTGAAACTGCTGCGAATTGAAGCCACCCTGAAGATGAAGGACACAGGCAAGAGCCTCAGATCAAACGGGAAGCCGTCGTCGGAGGTGAGAAAGGATCGCAAATCGGCGACCGGGATGAATGGATCGCCCAAGAAGGGAGGTCACGGAGGCAAATTCACCTGGATCGGCCATGGCTACTCCGATGCTGAGATCGGACGCCAGCATGAGGCCTTGGATGCAAATGATCCCAACTTTGAAGATCCAGAAGGGGTCACCGTCGCCTGATGCTGAAAATTGCCTGCGATCTAGTGTCTTGTTTGTGTGACTTCCAGATATGTAAATATTTTATGACTTGTGAGAGATAATGGTGCTTGATTCTGGTTTCATAAACTTAGGGTTGAGAGTAGACGAATAAGCATTTCGGATTCGTTTTCCGAATCCTGAATCTGCTTGATATGGTTGTAATCGTGTTGCTCTTGTACATAGCTTCCGAATTCAACTGATGCAACCTGGACTACTTTTGAAAACTTCCCTGCTCACCGAATCCACGAAGTTTCAGGAGATATATTAATTTAAATAAGGGAAAATCCAGAAAAAAAAAAAAAACTTCATAACTTCTGAAACACAGAAACGTGATCTCAATATTCATAATACATGCGTGAGAGCCTGCATTGTTTTTTAAAATTAAATGAAAATGACAAAAAATTTCTCACTTATAAACCCTTTTGTTCTCTTTCTCTTGTTTTCAGATCCGGATCTCCCTCTCCTTCTCTCTATCCTGTCTTTCATTCTGTCGAGATTTTCCAGTTGGCCACGGAGCTGGAGGTTGAAGAACAGGAATCCGCAGGTGAAGGTGGTACCTCGAGCGAACTCTCAGGCGACTTCTGATGTTCATCCATGAACTTCTGGCTCATGGAATAGCACAACTCGAGAGCCGGCAACGTGTTGCAGAGCTCAAGAATCTTATCGCAGCTGAAGCCAAAGCCAAGATCCAAGCATCCTTTGAGCTCATCCAGATGTTCATCGGTCAAGCTCTTGGTCTTGGTCAGATCCTCATCCGGCGTCTCCACATAGCCTTCAAGCAAAACCTGATTCTTCTTGCTCTTCGTCTTCTTGCTGCTGCTGGCAGACACGCTCCCAAAACTGCGACTCTTGATCATCCTTAATTTGTGAAATTTTATTAAAATTTGTGAAATTCTTATTAGATGTGAATCAAAATTTGTAATTTGGATTTTTTTAATATTTGTGAAAACCTTGGAAAAATTTGTGAAAACCTTTATGAGATATTGTAAATTAAAATTATAATTTATGAAATTCTTTAAGAAAATTGTGAAAATATTTTGAGAATTTGTGAAAATTTTATTCAAACCTCCTGTAAAATCCTTATCAAATTTTATAAATTTGAATTTGTAAATGGGAATTTCATTAAGGAAGTTCTTATAAAAACTTTATCTGAATTTGTCGAATTTATTTCAAACCATACTATTTTCTCTTTTCTCTTTTGTAATATTCCCCTTCTCTTTCTCACCTCTTTCTTTATTTTACTTTTCTTCTTTGTTTAATGGTTAACTTTTCAATGTTTTACATTAAGAATTTAAGGTTAATCTTCAGCTTGTTCTTGTTCTGATTGAGAGCCCTCTTTATTCTTTAAGGTTTCTCCTTAATTCTTTTTCTTCTTTCTTTCTTTCGACCCTAGAACAACTATTTGTTGCTCTTGCTTCTCGTTTCTTGATGAAATCCCTAGGCCAGGGATAGGCTTTGAAGACTAAATTGTTGTTTGGGTTTTACGTGGCTTAGAATATTGGGGTCAATGACATGACGGAGTAGGGGGCGTGGACTCTCGGGTCGGCAAGCATTAGAAAACAATGGGTAATATTTGAGAGAGAGAGAGTGTGTGATTTATTTTTAATTTCAAAAAGGATAAATCAAATATTACGTGGCTTAGAATATTGGGGTCATTTATTTTTAATTTCAAAAAGGACAAATAAAGTATTAACACCTCAATGTAATTAAGCCTATTTGGAGAAGGCGTTTGATAGGGGAAAACTTATAGTGCGGTGGAAGAAGCTTGCATGGTGACCGTTTGGGTAAGCTCGAACATCCACTGGGCTTCTTGGTTTAAAGCTCAATTTCGTGGAAGCTAGCCATGGAGAGTTAGCAAGCATTGAAGATAAAGCTGAGGAGAGAGATTGGTTTGGGATAGAGAGGTGCGTTGGGGTGAGAGCCAGAAGTGTTGGAGAGCAGAGATTGGTCGGAGAGAGAGAAAGGTGGTCGAACCACTGCACCTCCGTCGATCCTTCCTCTGTTTGCTCACCGTTGCCGGCGTCTCCTTTGTCGAACTACCATATCACCGCCAGCCCTCCTCTGCCATATGTGCTTCATGAGCGTAATCGAACTCGGTTGAAGAATGGAGGGTAGCAGCGACTTGCGGTGGCTAGGCTGCTCATGGATTTTGAAGCTTCAACGAATTGGAAATATGCTTCGTTCATTGGTGCTTCGCTAGAATCCGAGAAGAATCGGCGATCAAGCCTATGTTTGGTTTGAGGGGAGGGAGTAAATTTTTTGACCAAATTACCCATGAGAAAATTTAAAAATTACATAGCTTTTTGCATCGTTTTCCGCATATTAATTTTGAAAACATGTCACATCATGGGCATATCTGACTTTTCACACTAGGGAGGGGCACCTCCCCTCCCTCCCTCACCTCCAACCAAACATAGCCCAAGAGTTGAAGGTGAGTGGTGAAGAACTTCATGCAGAAAGTCATAATTAATATGATGAAACTTGAGAGTGCAAATCACCCCCTACATGTGTCCATTCATCCCTTTCCTTCTAGAACCAAGCTTCAATCAATATCCACTAAATGCATCATTCTTCTCATCCTCTCGTACACGTGTCAATTTGATAGGGGAGCTAAAGAAATTAATTAGCTCCAGATAGCTCCAATTTAATATTCATTTAATTAAGGATTTTATTACTTTTAATTTTTTTAATAATAATTTTATTTTTTATCAAATTTTATCATATTATATACAACTAATATTAATATATGTAGTATTCAATATAATTTATGCCATTTTTAGTCATTTTCTATCTTAATTCACTTTTCAACCGCTAATTCAAGTACGTCTCTGTCTAGAAAAAAAACCACTTCTACCACCGTTAATTTAAACACAAATCACATTTACAACCTGACTTTTTTCCTATCAAACTTCTGTAAAAGTATAGAAAATAAGCCACTGTTTCCACGCTAATCCAAAGGAACCTAAAATTTGATTTGATTTTTTTTTTTTTTGGTTTCAATTACAGATGTGCATATTTGGAAAGAAAATAAAACAATGAAGTAATCAAGCTCCAATTTTTCGCTTTTCTTTTTTGGCCCTTCTTTTTTTTTTATATGAAAAATGGCTAGAAGCCAAAGGAAGAGGTTACATAATAGAGGGAATAACTCCCAAACACTCTTGATCAACCTTAGAACGTAAATACAAAGGGCAATCACTCAAAATAACCGACTTAAATAAACCAAACTTAGCTAAAGAATCCGCTACACCATTAATCTCTCTAGGAATATGACACAGAGTAACCAGCCAGTCCCTTGACAACAAATCTCTAATCTGATCCACCAAAAGGCCCCCAACAACATAATTAACATCCATCAAACAATTTATATCATTCCTACAGTCAGACTCCAGAATGACCTTTTTCCAGCCCAAATCCCACACTAGACCAAGACCCTCATAAATAGCCCACAGCTTCACTACAAAAGCATCACATATACCAATCGTTTTAGAGAAACCAGCAAGCCAAGACCCATGATGGTCCCTCAAAAGGCCACCACAGCCAGCTCTGGAAGAGTTCATAACCATGGCTCCATCGGCATTAAGTTTAATCCAACCCAAATGAGGAGGCTACCAAGAATGAGACTCCGGAAACGCTGGACACAAGCCAGTGGAGTTCAATATAAGCTCCTAAATCATAGAGAATTTCCTCCAATTCTACATAACAAAGATTTCCGGAAGCCTTGGTTTTACAAAATTAGATTCAAAGACAAAAGAATTGCGCCAATTCCAAAGCATCCATACAGCAACCCCAAAAATGAGGGACCAAAAGATCCCCATATCTTTGCTAAGTCTACCCATAAGATTCATAGACAACTAGTCCCTCAAACCAGCCGAAAAAAACTGAGGGACAAATCGAGGCTTAACAAGTTTCAACCATATATCACGAGCATAAAAACAATCACGAAGAATATGTAAAATACTCTCAGCTTCATAATTGCAATAACCGCACATACCAGAGCAACTAGACCAGTGGCTACGCCACTCGTTAGTAGGTAATTTCTGAATAGCAACCCTCCACAAAAAGACCCTAATACGCTCCGCACCTCTCCAATTCCAAATATACTTGAACAACTTGCATTTAAGACTAGGGGATTTTCTTCAATTAAAAAGTAAGCACTCTTAATAGAAAACTTACCATTGGCCTCCGCACCCCAAACCAAGATGTCATGAGCAACATCTGCTTTAGGAGGAATATCAGCAAGAAGCCGTTGGATAATTTCTGGTTGAACAACTTCAGCAAGTTTACTAAAATCCCAAGTACCATCCTTAACCCACTGCGCAACCAGTGAGAGATCTTCCCCCACCGAAACTTGACGAGTACACATCTTTTTAATCCCTTTCCCATCCAATAACCAGTTATCGTTAAAAAAATTAACTGACCGACCATTTCTCACAAGCCACTTAGAGCCTCGATCAACAATACCCTTCTGAGAGGTAATGAAACGCCACAACTTCGAGTCCCCAGTGTGATAATTCAACAACGAATCGTCATCACGTAGCATATATCTGTGTTGAAGGACATCAACCCATAACCTATTAGAACCAATTACCAAATTCCAAGCTATCTTTGCACCACAAGCTTGGTTGAAAGAAGAGAGCCTTCTAAAACCTAAACCACCATACTCCTTAGGTCGAGTTAGACAATCCCAACCCACCGGATGGTAACCATTGGAGGATCTATCATGACCCCAAATAAAAGCCCGTTGTATTCTTTCAATCTCCAGACAAACACTCGTAGGGATACGAGCAACTAACATCGGATACAACGCAATTGCACTTAACACAGACTTAGCTAAGGTTATACGACTAGCCGTAGATAAACACTTAGCCTTCCACACCGATAGCTTTGCTTGGACTCTCTCAATAATATAATGAAAAGTCTCTCTACTTTTCCTATTCTTAGTAAGAGGGAAGCCAAGATACCTTCCAATTTCACCAATGTTGGCCATTCGAGACACCATCCTGATCTTACTCTTTACTAAAGGCGGCACTTTAGGAGAAAAGTAGACGGAGGACTTTGAGCAATTAATCTTACCACCAGAAGCAGTAGTAAACTTGTTCAAACACTCCATCATACACAAAGCCTGAGAGTCAGAAGCCACTCCAAACAAAAGTAAGTCATCTACAAATAAAAGATGAGAAATCTTCGGACCAGATGCAGAGGTAGAGATAGGTTTCCAAGCACCATTATCCACAGCATCACAAATAATATGAGAGAGTTTATCCATACATAAGACAAACAAATAAGGAGAAATAGGGTCCCCTTGCCTAAGACCTCGTTGGGGAACGAAAAACTCAGTCTGAGAACCATTCCAGAGAACATTGTAGGAGACCGATGAAACACAAGACATGACCAGATTAATAAAAGCATATTCAAAACCCACCTCTTTGAGAACTTGAGCAAGAAAATCCCACCTCACTCGATCATACGCATTCTCAAGATCAATCTTCATTACCATAAGACCCTTCCTACTCCTATTCTTACTCATAATATGAAGGAGTTCTTGACCAATAATAATATTGTCTTGTATATGTCGCCCTTTTATAAAGCTCGCTTGAAAGGGAGAAATTAAGGCATCCATCACTCCCTTCAAACGTTACGTAATTAGTTTGGTCACACATTTATAGTGAACCGAACAAAGAGCGATAGGCCTAAAATGAGCAACAACTTCCGGATTATCCCTCTTTGGAATAAGAGAAATAAGCGTTTTATTAGCCTCCTCCAAAGAAAGAGAACCATTAAAAACACCCTTGACAAAAGCACATAGAGAAGGGCCTACTTTATTCCACTGACTCTTATAAAAAATAGGTGGAAATCCGTCAAAACCCAGTGCTTTATAGCTGCCCATAGAAAACACAGTGGTTCTAATTTCTTCATCAGTCGGGACCTTGGAAATATTCAAAATGCTCAGACTATCCACCTGAGGAAAACTAGACTGAGTTTCCAAACACACAAAGTCAATATTGTCATCAGTATATAAGGCCTTAAAATACCTAACAACAAGATTCTTCAAATCATCTTCACTATCAATCCAGGAACCAACTTCGTCTTTAAGAGAAACAATTTTGTTCCTTCTGCTTCTCATTTTAGACTTCAGGTGATAATACCGAGTATTTTGGTCACCCTTAGAAATCCAATCCCCTCTAGATTTTTAGAACCATTTTATCTCTTCCAACTTTAATAATCTATCTAAATCTGCATTAAGAGTCTTTTCCAGATTGCATAGATATTGAGAGTGAGTATAAGCATTAGATTTCTGAATACCCTCCAAACGAGCCAGAATTTCACTTTTGGATTTCTCAACAAACCCAAAGACTTCTTTATTCCAAACACTAATTTCATGTTGGAACCTAAGGAGGGAAAGATTATGATCATCACCCATAACCCACTTAGCATTCAGAAAAGAATCATACGCTTCATGAAAAGTCCACATAGCCTCAAATCGAAAAGGTTTACACCTAGCAAGAGCAGATGTATTACCCCCAAAGCACAACAAAATAGGATTGTGATCCGAAAAGCCAGTACGAGCCAGAACTTTAAGATAGCAATCCAAGAACACAGATAGAAAAGAATGACTAACCAGGGCCTTATCTAAACATTCGTAGAGACGAGCACAATTAGGGAGCCGAGGACCCTTCCAAGTGAATTTCGAACCAACAAAACCCAAATCAGTGAGATGACAGTCAGCAATCCTATCTTGAAAATGACGAATTCTTGAGAAATTAATTCTTGAACCACCCAATCTCTCACCAGCGGCAACAACATCATTAAAGTCTCCAATCGTAACCCAAGGAGCCGAAATAGCTAAAGACAGAAAATTGAGATCCTGCCAAAGAGAGGATTTGAAAAAGGGGCTAGGAATAGAATATATAGCTGTTAAATAAAAAGGTTGCAATCCTCCCAAAGAACAAAGCAGATGAATGAATTTCCTATTAGATCGAATCACTGACACAGAACCACGATCACTCCGCCATGCCGCCACTAGCCCGCCTAATCGTCCAACACTAGGGACAAAAGACAGTCTATTATAGCCAACTCTCTTTAAGCAGCGAAAACGAGAATCAGAATCACTCTTTGTTTTGGCTAAAACCAAGAGTGTCGGCCAACTCCCTCTGCACACAAAACTTAATTGCTGAATTAGATTGGATGCGCAGGCCCCCCTGTAATTCCAATAAAAAACTGAATCCATAAATTAAAATAACAGAAAAAAATAAAATCGGCCTAAAGAGCAGTAGAATAAAATAATCTGGGCTCAGAACTCTCTTTTGGTTTTTTGTTGACCCAAAGGAGTCTCCACCACCATCTCACTATCGGCCTCACTTAACTCTGGCCCAACCCAAAATTTTCCTGAGGGCCCATCGGTTGGACTAAAGGATCCTGGGTCATGAGGATTTGATAGAAAGCAATCCCCCTCCTCATCCAATAAAGCATCAGCAGCTGGACCTTCCTTTCTCTCTTCCCCAAATATAACGGACTCCTATTTGCCACCCTGGTGAAGCGTCGTAATCTCTGGTTGCAACATCGTGACGTCCTCGGTTGAAATTCCAACAGGTAAACACTGCTGATTCTCGATAATAGGTAGCTGCTGAGTTGACTCCCTGGCTCTTTTATCATTTCGCTGCTCCTGCTTGTTGATTGACACCATTTCGGAAGGTCTGGGCAAACCTTTAAGCTTAGGTTGCTTTTTGTTCTGATTCTTCCCTTTCTTCTCTCTAATGCTTCGTACACTGTGCACACTCTAAGGATTGTCCTGGGACTCCACAACGAACTACACAACGGATGTATCATACTTTTTTTCCTCATGCCGTACACTGTCACCCCCCAAATTGTCGGCAAGAACCCCGAATCTAGAACCACCATTAGCTTGCCAGAATACATCGGACTGGTTCACCTTTTCGGCACGCTTTTGACGCCTAGGCTTATGAACAACCTTCCATACATCTTGATCATGAGACTTGGCTTCATCCATAGTGGAATCTCCTACAACGCCTTCATCCGTATCAACCGCAGCTTCAGAGTTTGATTTCTTTTTTTGTGGGTACTCATGTATGCTCGTGTCAAAAGAGATGGCTGAAGCTGAAAGGGTCAAAAAGGGCCCTTGATGGTTTGGTCTCAGCCTCTCAGGAGCTTCAGTTTCTTCGTCAGAGAGCCAGAACAAATCGCTTTGTTCTGGTTCTCTTTGCATTTGATGGTTTCAGTTGGCATTTGTTAAAGACAAAACACTTCCTCTTTTTTTTTTTTTTTTGCCATGAAAAACACTTCCTCCACATACGTGTTAATTTAAATTTTATATGCACGGATAATGTATACTCATCTAGAAGCAATATTCGGATCTCAAAAATTCAAGCTCACTCAACGATATCTTTATTACTTAAGTTTAAGGCGTAAAAATACTTATAAATTTTTTTTATTAGTGCCCTAGGCGCCATAATTTTTTATTATACAGGGTTAAAGTGCAGATTTGCCAACGAACTATTACCTGAGGAGCATCTAGCACAAAAAACAATTGAGGGTACCATAATTACCAATCAACAATTTAAAAGTGAAAAAAAAACAATTAAGGTGCAGATTGGCCAACGAATTATTACCCCGTCACTATTTTTGTGTCTCTGTCTTCCATTGACTGTCACAGTGTCAGCGACGTCTGCGTCTCTAAAGCTTCTATTGTTACTGGGTGTTCCACTCACCCTCTTGAACTCATCAAGGCCCGTATGCAGCTTCAGGGCGAGAATCACGCACCGAAACCAAATCCAGCAATCCACAGCTTTCGACTGGCACGCGCCTTGCACCCTGGTTCCATCCTTCTGATGCGACAAGTAGCAGTCACCGCTGCCACAGCGCCTCCTCGCATGGGCCACATCTCTATTGGTGTTTTCCTTATCCAACAAGAAGGCTTAACCACTCTTTTCTCCAACGTCTCTGCCACCGTCCTACGCCAGTACCTCATATTTTAACATAATTGTGATGGTTGTTTTTTTAATAGTTATTTGGTACTTTTTTTTTCACTTTTTAATTGTTGATTGGTAATTATGGTACCCTCAATTGTTTTTTGTGTCAGATGCTCCTCGAGTAATAGTTCGTTGACAAATATGTACCTTAACCCTTTTATATATATATAAAAGTAACCATAATCTTTTGAGAGGAGAGTAAAAGTGACAGAATCATTAAAACCAGGTTCGTCTAATAATGTGAAAGTACCAAAATACCCTAGCACATGAAAAAACAGTCTCTCCCTCTAACCCTAGAGACCCTCTTGCTTCTTCTTCATCAACAACAAACAACAACATCTCCAGCTCATTGGAATTTATCAAACTCAACCTTAAATTAAACCATAAAAAAGCAATCTTAACCAAGAGTAGAAAAATGATGTTCAGCTCGTAAGCCTTCTCTTCCTCTTCTGCTATGGAAATTCCATCAACTAGGAATTTTAGAAGGAAATAAAAAACAATTTTTATGACTTTGGTGGTGGAATAATAATCACAGTGTCAGTGGCAAAATGAAATATGTATACTCCCTCCCTCTGGTCCTTATTATAAAACACCAACTAACAATTCTCATAAACCAACAAAAACAGTTAAATTCAATAAAGTTGCTCTACAATTTAAGTAACTTCCAATATTACCCCTATTAATTGTACTAAACTCTAATATTATATTAATTATTATTCTCACTCACTACCCTAATCTTTTTCTCATTATCCCTTATCATCTTTAAATCATATCCGTCCAATCGATCACAATACTACTTTAACCTCTCTCTTTTCTTCCCAATCAACGATCTAGATGGGCCGATGAGGGAAAAGGGGAAAAAGGATTATGAGAAAACACTACAAAAAAAATGACAATTAGTAGCGGTTAAAATGACCTATTTGTAACGGTTTTTGACGTGACAAACGACATTTGTAGCGGTTAGAGGAACCGCGACAAAATCGCCTGTGGCAAGCCGATTTGTAACGGTTTAAAAAAACCGATACTACATACACATAAACCGCTACAACCTCATTGCGGTTCAAGAAAACCGTCACTAAATCAGCGGGGCTGACGTGTGTTTCGAGACATTAGTCACGGTCCGTAACCGTTACAAATCATATTGTAGCGGTTCCGATATGATTTCATAACCGCTACAAAATAATGTGTTGATAATTTTGTCGCGGTTACTAACCGCTACAAACATTCCCGCCATTTTTTCGCCAAAAAATTTGCCGCCATCGAATATTTGTAGCGGTTTACAACCGCTACAAATAGTCCGCCACATGTGCTTTTGAATATTTGTAGCGGTTGCAAACCGCTACTATAAACGCTACAATTTTATTTGAAATTGTGTAGCGGTTATTGCAACCGCTACAAATTCATTACGGTTTTAAAAAAATTCATAACGCCATTTTATTTGAAATGTTGTAGCGGTTATTGCAACCGCTACAAATTCATTACGGTTTAAAAAAATTATTATTTATCGGCGTAATTCAGTAATTATTATTAATATATCTTTTTAACAAAAATAAAAGGTAGTAAATTATGAAATTTAAATATATAAGGTGCATGTATAAAAACAAAATAATAAGATTATGTAAGTAGAATAAGTGCTAAGAAATAAGGTGGTTAAAACAATACTGAATATTTAAAAATTATATGTACAAATCAATTGAATAATGTATATGAAAGAATAGGGAAAGTTGAAAGATATATCTCGTTCAAGCGCAAAATAACAAAGTTTAATTAGTATCGAAACTATAAATTAGTATGAGAAACATTAGAATTGATCTAGTTACACGGTACTTACCCGTTCAAACTCACAATGTTCGAAACGTAAAAATATTTGAGATGAGTGAGAGAAAACGTGGGTAGAAAAGAAGTTGAGGCGTATTAAATGAGGTTGGGTGGGGGTATTTATGGTGGTGTCTCGCGTATCATTTTGTAGCGGTTGGTGTCTCACTTTTTGTAGCGGTTGTTATATTTAGTAGCGGTTTTGAGGGTTTTTGTAGCGGTTATTGTAGCGGTTGATCTTGTCGCGGTTTTAAGGGTTTGTAGCGGTTATATAACCGCTACAAAGTAATTTACGAGTTTTTTTTTTAAAAAAAAAACTTAAAGGGTTTTTTTCCTAATTAATTTCGGATTTTTTTAAGTGTTTGTAGCGGTTATATAACCGCTACAAAGTAATTACGAGGTTTTTTTAAAAAAAAAAAACTTAATATTAAAAGATTTCATATTACCGCATAGGCATTAATTTTTCCTCTCAATCTTCTTCGACATCCCTACAAAGAAAGTTTACATAAAATGTTACGCGTGAGTTGAATACGTTTGAACACAATATAATTAAAACTTTAGTTAAATGTTTCAATTTCATAAAGCGTAAATTTAAAAACGTACCGAACTATAGGTAAATTGTCATCGCCGTGCAGGATGAAGTCTTCGAGGCGGCGGGCCGCAACGGCTCACAATCGTGGCGACCTTATCACCATCGCCCATATCGTAAAGGTCCCGAGGCTTTAAGTGAACCACCATATTCCAATCCTTGTGCCTCTCATCGACGACATAATAAACTGATGGGCCTCGAGGCAAGAATATACGGCTCGTCATCTTGAGGCCCGACCCTTGTGTATAGGCGGGAGAAATTCAGCGATGTGATGCCTAAGTCGTCTGTCGTGAGTCCCCAGGACGTTGTGGTATTCGCCCACAAACACTTGAACAACGTCACGGTGAATAGGCACATGTAACTTATCACGACCACATCAAGCGGCTTTCCATAATACGGGACGTCACCGAACCGCATGTTGCCGTCACTTGCTGCTCGCATAACTCCTCGTCCCAAACGTGCCATATACACCGAGTTTTGGGTCGGCAATCCACGATCTCGTGCGACGGTGCAAAACTTAAAACCATTGGCATTGTATGCCGTGAATCTTAGGGCGTGGTCAAGCGGGCCTCTGCGAGCTCGAATTCAGTGAGTGCGGGTTGTGGTCGTTCATTATTCTCCTCCTAAACCAACTCGGGAATTCTCTGTGAACCTTTCTATCAATTTCGGAGGATGTACGTATACGAATCCTCAGTTCACGCTTCACATAACTCCTGAATTCCCTGCAATTGAACATGCAATGAAATGTGAGTATGTATAAAATGTAAGGAAATATATAGGATACGATATATATATATTTGTATGAAATCCTTACCGAAGGTACGGTTCAACTTTGGTGCAGTTAATCAAGACATGTCTATGTGCTTGGAACTTCTCAAGTGCCGTGAGTTTGAATTTCTCACTCCCGCCAACTGGTTTACCAACACGAGGGATTAACAACTCTGTTGTCTCTGGCTCCGGCTCAGGCTCAGGACAATCGTCTACACGAGGCGGTCGGTTGAATGACGTTTCAATGTCATCGAAGTACCTGGAACAAAAATACAAGACCTCATCCCCGATATAACCTTCTGCTATTGAACCTTCAGGCCACGCCTTATTCCTCACGTAAGATTTAAGTTTCCCAAGAAACCTATAAAGTAGAACCATAAAAATAATAGCCGGATCAATGGTTAAACGTGCGACTAGGGAGTAATGGTAAAGTAATTATTTTTCAACAAGTACCTCTCAACGGGATACATCCATCGCATCTTGAATCGGGCCAGCAAGCTTTGTTTCGTGAACAAGGTGTCTTGTCGGGTGAACCATGACCGTGAAAAATGACGGAGGAAAGATCATCTCCAAATGACACGGCGTAAGAATGATTTTCTCCTGCGGTGGTCGAGCTCCTCCACTATCAAAACCTTCGAACACGGCTTCCGAAAGAAAGTACAAAGCTCGACCAAAACGAGAGACACGTCGAGAGCGGCGTATTTTCATGGCCGGCGGAAGTAAGCATGGAACCTTTATTTTCTTCAAGGTAGCGAGAAAGATTTCCTTATTCGGTTTTGTCAGGGTGAACCTTGCCGGTTGAAATCTGTCATGCTCATCCGGCCACGCGTCTCCACGAACGCCCATCTCCCGTAGATCTTTCCTGGCCTGCAGATGATCTTTGGACTTGCCTGGTTCATTGAGAATTGTGTACAACATATTGTCGCACACATTCTTTTCAATGTGCATGACGTCCAGCATCGTGTCGGAGCAAATTATCTTTCCAATACGGAAGAGCGAAGAAGACGCTCACCTTTCGCCATTGTTGGGGCGTAGAACACGAAGCCCCGGCAGTCTTTGTTCGGCCCTTGCCGGATCGTTCTTTTCCCAAACTCAACATCAACATCCCGAAGCCGCTCTATGATTTCTTCACTGATAAATTCCGAGGGTCCTCTTTTTCCTGTTGCCCATTAAAACGATTGCGTTGCAACCTAAACTCGTGCGTACCATCGAGAAACCTCCGATGACCCATGAAGCACCACTTACGATCGTGGGGAAGGCGCACCGAGTCGAGTCAAAATTGCAGGCCGGGCACGCAAGGCCGGTATGCACATTCCACCCGATAATGTCTCGAGGCCAGAAAGTCGCTTATCGTCCAAATCAAGGCCGCACGCAAGTTGAAAAGTGTCTTCTCGTGCGCGTCGTACGTCTCCACACCTACATTCCACAACTCCACCAACTCCTTGATCGGCGCTGGAGATACACATCGATGTCATTTCCGGTGCCTTTTTCCTGGAATGATCATGGACATAATGAAGGAGCTTTGTTTCATGCACATCCACGGGGCAAGTTGTAGGGTATCAACATAATCGCCATATACTGTAGCTTGTGCTAACATTCCCAAATGGATTAAAACCGTCGGTCGCCAAAGCAAGACGGACATTTCTAGGGTCCGCCGCGAAATGCTCGAAAGACGAGTCGAACGCTTTCCACGCTTCACATCACGTGGATGCCTGAGTTTACCATCTTCATTCTTATCATCTTCATGCCACCTCATATGCCGAAATGTCTTAGACGACATAAACAATCTTTGCAGGCGAGGTTTTAAAGGAAAGTACCTTAGAATCTTCGCAGGTTTCTTCTTCTGCTTCTTCCCTTTCCGAACAGTCTTGAACCTCGAAGTGTGACACTTCTTACAAGTCTCCCTCCGATCGTCCTCTCCCCAATAAAGCATACAGTCGTTTGGGCAGGCATCTATTTTTGGATAGTTCAAGACTAATCTGTTGATTATCTTCTTCGCCTCGTAGAAGGATGGGCATCACGGACAGCTTCATTAACCGGATCATCTTGATGTACTTGATTTCCTACTTCGAGGTTCGAGGAAGATGGAGCCCATATCCCATACCACGTTGCTCCCCATGAACCGCCCGAATGTATATGCTTCGGGAAAGGCTTTACAAGAAGATGTTCCAAAGCGAGAATCTCGTGTTTGCCACTTCTTAAACTTACATCGCACACAAGGACACACGATCTTCCCATTAATGCATGCGTGAGAGAAGGCGAAATCTAAGAAAGTGTTCAATCCCGCTAAATATACGGGAGAACTACGCGGTGCTTGATCCATGACTTATCCATATGTAACAAACAAATCTAGGATAGAAGATAAATGTGGATACAATGTTTAATTACATTCAACGCAGAACTTGGGATCTTTAAACATGCATCGAATGTTTTGTAGCGGTTACATAACCGCTACAACAACCGTTGCAATTACAACGAACAATTTTGTAACGGTTATAAAACCGCGACTACAACCGCTATCGAGTACAATTTGTCGCGGTTATCTTCATCACAACCGCTACAAAATGATGCTGTTGAATCTTGTAGCGGTTATCCAACCGCGACAAAATAGGGCGCCCTTTTTCAAATTTCAAATTTGTTGCGGTTTCCTCATTAGAACCGCTACAAAATTTAATTTAATTTTTAGTGTTTTGAAATAAAATTTTAGGAAATTATTTTGGATTATAATTAAAATATATAACTAAAGCACACGTTAAACAAGGATTAAAATTTTGTATTAAAAGTTTTAGGGTTTTCGATTAAAATTTAGTTAAATGAGTTATAGGTTTTGAAATAACGTATCAAATTTAACGGTAACAAATATATAACTAAAGCACATCTTAAACAAACCAAATATTTAAACCAAATTAAACTAATATCCAAGCGTACAGAATGATGAAGTTTTCAAAATAAAAACTAACTATCGTGAACATGATCATCAAGTCTGTCCTAGGGGGTCTGTCTCGGGGGTTGGTACACGTGGGGGATTCCTCAAAGATGAACGGAGGGGGAGGCTCGGGATCCGGAAACCAGCTGGTCGGGTAATAGTCGCGCCGTGGCCCCGATAGAATAAAGCGGTCCAGCTCTCCACATGATGATCGTACCAACGGGCGATGCTCTCCCGCATGCGCCTATGCACGGCCTCCTCGTCGGCCTCCTGCGCATCTCTCTGCCTCCTCGTCGGCCCTCCGTGCAGCCTCATGTGCAGCAACTCGCTCGGCGACCTTCTCGGCAATGATCTCATCAAAAGCCTCCGGTGGTGGCCTTCTCGAGCCGGAGGGTCCTGGTGGACCCAGAGGAGGAGCCATGCTTGGGCACACCATGCTAGGCTCGGCGCCAAGGCCCATGCCCCTAACACGGCCGGATGCTCGATCGGGCCCACTGCAGCTTTCGGTGGGCAAGTAGGATTCACGCACCCGTGACTCAGGAGTCTGCGACGCTTGTAGCTCGCCTCGGTCTTCTCAATCCGGGCTCGACCCACGCTGTTCATGAACAATCATTAATAAAATAATTGACGATCAATTTTAATATACAACATTCATTATATTTTTCAATGTTTTTGTAACTTACTATTATCTCCTCTCGCTGCCCGAGAGGTCGGCGTCCCATCACGGTGTCTATGGGTGCGTGTCCACAACTTCCCATAGTTCGTTTGTGTGTTCTCCTCCCGAGCCTTCTTTTCTTTGAAAGAATTAAAACAATATGTACTTTGTTATTGGAAAAACAAAACAATCGGTATGTTAAATAATAACATACCATCTCACCGTAGGTCACAAGAAACGCCTTGGTCCTCGCCGTGTGATGGACCCTCTCGCGTGCCCCCGCTTCTTGTGTTTCTCTGCGACAAAGCCCGATCGGAGGAGGAAACAAAACTTAATTTAAACTAAATTTAAATTATCACTTAAGTGAAACTATTAATTAATTTAAACTATATGTAATTAAATTATAATTAATTTAATAAAATGTACTCCGCCCGTCAAGACCTCTCCTATATTGGACGAAAGCCGCCCACCGATCCGGGTCCACGCCGTCTCGGGACTCTCTCGATCACTGCCGCAGAGGAATAGTGCCATCTCCATTCATCGATTGTAGAGACGATTCCTCCGACTCTTCCACCCTTCCCCACCTTCATCATAACGTACCTTTTGTGTTGTTCGCGAAGTTTAAACTTTTTCTGTATCATAAATTCATTATTAAAAATTAATAAATAAAGAAATAAATAATGAAAGAAATAAACTAAAACTGATAACTATTAACATGTAAAATGTAATGAAACAATATTGACTACTGCGTAACTCCGCTAAACGCCTTGTTCTTTGTGTCCTTCGTCACACTCTTCCAATCCTTAAAAAAATCGGAACCATGCCCAATTGCCGCCAAATTCGGACAAAAACGGTTCATCGGTGACCACGGTGCCGATCGCCTGGTCTCGTGAGCTCGTTCCACGGGACTACGACCCGATACCCTGACATCTCCCGGTCGTGCGAGTGAGAGTGGAAACATCCAATGTCCTATCGCTGATGTTCCCATGTTTATCTGCAATATTAGAAAAATTGAATTAAACCTACAAAATTTATATTAATTTCTCCAAAAAACCAATTAGATATACCTTCGACATCCACTTGTAAATCATTGAACGCGAAGACGCCGGCCTGGGGTTCCCGTGGTCCCGCTGGGTTTCTGGTCCATGAACCGCTCCACCTCCACTAGGGGAATGTTGATCCGGATCTCCGCATTCTCGTCGCCTAAGTCGTTCAACGACAAACTTGCTTCTTGATCTCCCCACGGTCCCCACATTTGGAATTTCTTCATCGGCGAAGAGATTGGCAAACTCGTTCGGCTCTGAGATGGCGGTGGTATATGTTGGGCCCCACGCCTCTCGTCGGCCTCCGCCCTACTACTACCCCCTTAAACCGGTTTTGAAAGGGACACTGCTTTTCCCTTTCCCTTCTCTCCTCCAGAAACCATGATGTTGAAAGGTAGAAGTTTAAAAGTAAAAGTTTAAAGAGGGTGAAAGGTAAAAACGGTGAAAACTCAAACCGTTGGAAGTGTGACTTTGAAAATGAGGATTCTTGTTTAAAAAACCGAACATTTTGTAGCGGTTAACCTCATAAACCGTTACAAAATTTGAAATTTTGTAACGGTTCATCCATCACCGCCACATAAACCGCTACAAAATATCGTCGTTAAAATTCAGTAGCGGTTGTGTAATAACCGCTACAAAAACCGCTACAAAATAGCTGACCTTGAAATTCGTAGCGGTTACATAGAAACCGCTACAATATGACCACATTTTGTCGCGGTTTTGTTGTGAACCGCCATGAGAATGATTTTTTTTCAAAAAAAAAAATTCCAAACTAATTAGTTTGATTCAAATATTTTATGAATCAAACTAATTAGTTTGGTACAAATATTTAAAAAACCAAACCTTCAATTCATTTATTTCTTTTCTTTAATTTTTTTAAAACTGTCCATAAGTAATAAATTACACATAATGAAGTAACCAAGAATAGTCCAACATGTCAGTGGGGATTGGGACTCAATGTAGCCGCCGATCTCCCACGAAAAGCTCGGCCGAGTCATTTTCATCGAGATATTTTCGTGAGACAAAGGTGGCTACAATGGAACCCAATCTCCGGTCGCTGTTGGACTCTTCTCGAAGAGTAGAAGTATTCACGCCAAAGAAATGAGCAAACCTTGGCTTGTGATCGAACGAATTGCCTCGCAAGGATGAGAGAGGCAAATATCCGCAGCCCTCATCACACGATATAAGAGATCGAGCTACCGATATCCGCATTCCTTGGACGACCAAGCGAGATAGTTCATTCGCTTACAAGTCGAAGATTTAGTAATTCCTTTAGTAGTTATAGTTGATGAACTTTATTTATAGTGTGAAAATTTGTAGCGGTTCCCCTAAACCGCTACAAAATATAGATTTTGACGCGGTCACGGCCACTCTTCCCGGACACCGTGACAAAATTGTGACGTTTCGTTTATTTGTAGCGGTTTTTGATGGAACCGCTATAAAATCACCGCAACAAAGTTGGCGCCAATGTTGGCGCCACTTTTGTAATCGGTTCTACTCAAGAAACCGTTACAAAATCACAAGGACAACAATTCCCGCCATTGCGCGCCAAAGTGGCGCCAAATGCATTGCGGTTCTACTCAAGAAACCGTTACAAAATCACAGTGACAACAATTCCCGCCATTGCGCGCCAAAGTGGCGCCAAATCATTGCGGTTTATTTTGAGTGAACCGCTACAAAGGTAGCCGAGGTCCATACCGTCATGGCTTCCGTTACTATTTAGTGGCGGTTATGGGATAAAACCGTTACAATTTGTTGTTTTGTAACGGTTTTTTTTAACCGCGACAATTTAACCGCGACAAAATAGGTTTTTTTTTGTAGTGAAATCCTCTCCCCTTTAACGGAATGGTAACTTTTGTACTCATTTTAACAAGTTTGTAGTTACTTTTTATACCTAAAAACATTTATAATGTTGGTTGCACTTTTTTTTTTTAAAAAAAATTATGGGTGTTTTTGAACTTTAACCCTTTAATTTATACAAATAAGGTTAAATTTATGCAAATAAATCGGCACATATATAATCAATAATTAGTGATTGTTAGAATCGGTTGTCACCCAGAAGGGGGTGAATTTGAGGTAAAATAAAAAAATTAATAACTTTGTAAATCTTTTCGTATCTTAGTGAAAATAATAAGTATGAAGATAATTAGTCATAAAACTATTATCAATTAAATAAATCAGGTATGCTGAAAATAAAAGAGATAAGGGAAGAGAATATGCAAACTATGATTTATCTTGATTCGGTCCAATCTTCGATGACCTACATCCAATCCCTAGGCTCCACTTGAGATTTTCAATTTACTATCTTCTCATTTAATCTGGGTACAAGAGAAGCCACTACAATCCCATAAGTTTAGCATAGCACTTGCGAAGCTTTTTATAAATCTCGCACCGAATTACTCCTCTTTACACACCGTAAGAATACAACATTTGTGATGAAGAATTACAATGATATTAACTCTTAGAAGTGGATTAAGATGAATACTAAAAAACAATACAAATAATCTCTCTCTAAAGTAAATGATATTGAAGCTATAAAATAGAGAGTATTCAGGTTGAAGTGGGTGATTCATAATTTTAGCATTTTGGCGTAGTTCCTCACACTCATTGACTTTGAGTGCTTTTCTATTTATAATTGATGTAACTTGATGACCGTGTTGTTGGAAATTATGCCCTAGGGGCAAGTCATTGTACTTTATACGATTAAAGTATTCTCCTTTTGTTATCATTTTACTTGCATGTTTACATTGATAACTGTATCCCTGTATATATCTAATAGATTATCCTAAATGTCCCTGGTCGGTCATCTACGAGGGAGCGAAGATGAGATAAGACCAGTGTGACTTTGATGAGGTATGGAGATACGAATCAAAGTCATAGGCACTTGTAAGAGTACAAGGTGCTGGACCGACCCACTATGAGAAAGCTGCATGGAATAAGTCATAAGCTTTTCTCATGTATAACCGCGTCACAACGCCCTTTGACCTGAGATCATCATGGATTCCTAGATGATGAGTCGTTGGTCTTTGACCTAGTCAAAAGTCACATTTGACCGGGTGATGATAAAGGCTTGGATCGGGATCAGTGGTTTTCATGCAGAGGAATGTGAATGGTCAAGATGGAATTTGTCCCTCACATTTGTAGAGAGATAATACTGGGCCCCTCGATGAGTGAGTCTGAGAAATGTATGGCCATACTACGATGGAAAGGAGTTTCCATCTCAATTGTTAGACTACTCAAGAATCGAGAAAGTGATGGTCAAGAACAGGAAGTTGACTTTCTCCGTGCCTCATCCTTGACCAAATTATCGCGTGACAAAAGGGACGTGACATGGTTATATGATAGGTTATATCGCATCAAGGATCCCAATATGAATTGGGTAGTCGCAATGTCTTGTTAGAGACCGCTTGCGACTTGTGGACTGATACATTATTGGCCCGCTGCCAATCTCATGTGGGCCTACAGGGTCGCACACAAGAATGGCCCAACACGAGCAAGAGTGTCCAGATTCATTGAATCTTAAATGTGTTTAAGATTCAAGGAATACTTATTTAATCTAGGATGTGTGTGTGTGTGTATATATTAATAAATTCGAAAATAATAATGATATTATTTATTGATGATAATATTATTATATATAAAATTTAATTTATTTGATAAATTAAATAACTATAATAAATTGAGATATTGTATCTCAGATTTAATTTTCGAATAAAGATATTGCATATCAGATTTAATTTGAATTGAGATATCAGATCTCATTTTAAATTAAAACATATCATATCTTGATTTAATTTATAAATATAAATTAAATCTGATGGCCTACTAATTCGGATCAAGTAGCTAGATTAGATCTGTTGGATAGATTTAATTAATATTATTTAATCCAAATTTGAAATTAATTAATTTAATTTTGAATATTTTAATACGACATATTAGGGTTTTAGAAACCCTATAACAGATGCTGATCTAGTCGTATTAAAATAACGGATGAATTAGATGGCCGCGAAAAACACAAAACCCTAGAGAGAAAAAGAGAGAGACGCAAGAATACTGAGGCGCTAGCACGCTGCCGTCAGTGTTGGAGGCCATTCGTGTGGATACCGGTAGAGGGAGAGGACACGTGTAGTCTGCTCCTGTTTGATCGAACAAGAAGGCGTTAGCCCACGTGATCAAAAAGCACAAAAAGGATGCCTCCTCGTTCGACACGTACGACGTCTGCGACGCTCGAGGTTCCAGGCGCAAACGCCAACGGAACGTTGAACCCTCCGCATAGGTATGATTCGGAAACCCTAAATCAGATTTAAACTCTATTGAGCAATCCGCCTAAGGGATTCGTTAAAAATTGTATTCCGCTGCGTGTACGGATTCTTACACGTTGAACATGCTTCTTCTCATTGAGTAGAAAACGACCGTGGGAAGTAGTCGTTTGAGTCTTTGAACATTATTTGTGTCTAAGGAATTAGCCGTTGGAGCATAGAGAATATCTATCATTTAAATGTCCTTCGAATTTAATGCTTTTGACATAAAAGTGTTTTCCCCAATTTGTGTGTTAATCCTTGTTTGATCAACTAGAAAAGCACTAATATAATGAAGAGTTATAGTGTTTAAAAGCAAGAAGAACAAGTTACACAATCATTCCAATGATTTTTAGAAGTTTTGAAGTGATACTCTGTTTTTTTTGGAAAATGATCACTCGAATGATCACTTAAGTTATATTCTATTAACAGTTTGAAAACCTTACAGAGCACTGGATGGATCACTAGAGTAATGTGCAAGTGATGCATAAAATGGGATCACTCAAGTGGTCACTCGAGCAACTGTTTCTTTGAAAACAGATAACTCGATACATCACTTGAGTATTATGCTAGGGATGCTCTTTGACACATCACTCGAGCGATCTCAAGTCATCACTATAGTAGTCACTCGAGTGATGTTTTCTTTAAAACATTTTAGAGCAACATTACGGGGACAATCACTTGAGTGGTATGCTATTGATAAACCCATTTTAAATCCAAATAGGGCAAATGACCTATCATCAGAAATCTCTTGAAGTTTACATTCCAATGCAAAAATAATCAGCTCCAAATTCATTATATTGTGAAAGTTATGATCCAAAGAGTGACTGCTGGTTTGGATTATCATGAGAACATCGAGCATCAACTTTCAGGATCCATATCTATTTTATATGATACTCTTTGATCTTGCTCTTGGCTTTTGAGAAACTCATTTTGAGTTTCGTTTCATATGCAATAAATTTTATTTCAATCGGATGTGTATTTTGTGAGATACATCTAAATTATTGAACTTGTTTTGAAATCACACAAGAAATTCCAATGTCAACTTCCGAAACTCATATCTCTTTCATCTGAAATTCGTTGAGCTTGATCTTGGTTTTGTGTAACGCATCTGGAGTCTAGTTTCATATGAAATAAGTTTCATCTCAGTTAGATATGTAGCTTGAGAGATATGTCTATAACACTAAACCTATGTCATGTTGAACGAAAACGAAGCAAAACAGAGTAGTAATCTCCATGACATCACTCGAGTGATAATCTCTGGAGGTGTCACTAGAGTGATCACTTGAGTAAAGTTGATATGAATTTCATAAAAGTCACTTCAAATTGACCCATTCCAACGTCCATTTGACCATAGAGACCTCGAGTATCACATGTAAGAGCTTGAATATTGATATTTCCACTAGTCTTGCAAATTCTTCTTTCTTCAATCTCTTTCTTCATCTTCTTTTTAGTTATTCTCCATAATTCAATTAGATAGCTTCTCTTCTTTAAATAATATGATGAAGACTCTCTTTTTTCACTATTCCTTCTTTTTTCTTCTTCTTAACAATCATTCTTTACAATCTAGCTCAATAACTTATTTTTGTTCTTGGCTTCTACTCCTTATAGTTGATAACTTCAATCTTCAATATATTCTTAATCTTTTTCTTGATAATTCACCATAATCCAACTTGATATCTTCTTTCTTTGCTTGACTATTCTACAAGATATTTCATATTAAATATAACAGTTAGTCAAAATAGGAGATAAATGCATTATGCAAACATTTTGCTCTAAATATTTTGACATATATATTTGACATCATTAAAACTAAATATATCTATCAATGGTGTTCATACAAAGGGCATGACCCTTGCTCAATGCGGCAATGCTAGACCTAAAAGATGAATGGGTGGCATTTTACAGCCTGCTGTTTGGCCCTGCTTGGTGAAAGAATTTCAAGCTGGGGGGCTTCTATGCCCAAGAATCTCCTAAAATTGAAAAAATAATGAAGCATCCAAAATAAATACAAAAAAATATATTATAGTTTGATATTTCAAAAACACATTCTATGCAATATTGGCTATCCATCCTAACACAAGTGACTCTTCTCATATTCAAATTTGAAACCCAAAAGGATCTATCAAGGCTTTACCTCGCTTGATCAACTCTATAATGATATTTATTCACTATATTCTAATTGAATGGTAAGTAAATATACCTGTTTGATTTTGTTAAATAATGAAGATATGTGTATATATTATATATATTTTAAATACAATTATATATACACTTAGGGTTGGGCCAAATGGGTAGAGCAACATACCTTGTCCGGTGCTAGCCTTTCCTAATACTGGCCTGGCCCAAATATGCCAAATAATTTATAGGCTGATTTTGTAGGGTCGGGCCGAGTCTTTTTTTACTGTGCTCGGACGGGCATTTAAACCTCATGAACACCTCAAATCAACATTGATGTTGATATTGAATTACTATGATGTAAACAACTACTAAAATAACACGATTCAAAATATTACTCCCTCCTATCTTTTTTATAAGAAACAACTTCCAAGATCACATGGTTCAGAATGTTAGTTAAAAGCAATAGATATGTGAGATATCTATTCTTCTTTCTAATTATACATTTATTTTTAAAGAGGAAACATGAGAGGTAACAAATGAAAATTTACTGTAGAGAGATAACAAGTGATATATATTTAATAGGAGCCAAAATGGAAAGACAAGTTAAGATTTCAGACAAAAAGGATTTGTTCTTTATATTAAGGTTTACCTTTATGAGAAAAAAATGTTCCTTATAAAATGGACCGAAGGGAATAGTTAAAAGCAATAAATATATAACTCATATACTACCTCCGGTCCACAATATAAAATGGTTTTACAAGAATATCTTAGTCTAAAATATAAGTTATTTGTAAGACAATTAATACCTATTTTTCAGTTTTGTTCATGGTTCTCAGACCTGGACCGGACCGGTCGAATCGGAGGGTAAACCGGTCCGATCTGGGGGTCAAGCCGGTTCGATTTTTTTTTTTTTAGATAAAAAATATTTTATTATTATTTTCTTTAGAATTTCATACTAATAACTCTAAAATCTTCTTCTTTTCACCGGTTTGACCCCGGTTTAGCTCCGGTCTGACCCACTGAACCTTGACCCAGTACCTAGACCGGTCTGGTGGCCGGTCCGGGTTTCAGAACCTTGGTTTTGTTCATATAATTAATGATTATTTCCAATTTGCTCTATCATGAAATTTTCAAACATATTTTCCTATAAGGGTAAAAGGGGAAAAAATCAATTAAGAATATATTTAACGAGTTAACTATCACTTCTTATTTCTTGTAAATTAGTTAAAGTGCCCTATATTATGATATATATTTCTTTCTAACTATACCCTTATTTAGAAAGAGTGTACATGAGAGATAATGAGTGACATGTAATTTAATAAAAGGAATAATATAAAATCTTAGTTAAAATTTTAGATAAATAGAATTTTTTTTCTTATATTAAGAACCACCCAATATAAGAGAGAGTACTCCTTTTACAGTTAGAGGGAGTAAAAAAAAATGTAGTCCCATATTTTGTTAGGGAAAAAAACAAAATTGCATGGAAGGGGAAAAAAAAAGAAAGTCCTCTATTTTTTTTTTTCCTTTTGGGTATATGGAAGTCGTCTAATTGTCATATACCTATGATGACATCATCTCCTTTCAATCCAACTCATGGGAAGGCAAACCGAGTGACTGGGCGGGATTAGTGTTTTTTTCATGGTTTTGAAACCCGTATCGGACCGGTCGGTTCAGACTGGAAACCGACGAATCGTCTGGGAAACCGGTCCGAGTTAGGGTAAAACTGGAGTCTCGAGGTCAACTCGGCCTGAATCGGCCAAGTTGGCCAATTCAGAGTAAAAAAAGATTGCTTTAAAAAAAAACTGGACTAAACAAGAAGGAGGAGAGAGTATTGGCGGTGCTGGCGGCGAGTTCTTACCTTCCGACGGTGAGAAAAGATCGAGTGGAGGCCGAAGGAGGAGTAATGATGGGAGATCTATAGAGGGAAGGAGAACGAGAAGGAGCCAAGCAGGGGAGAGAGAGAGAGATCTGAAGGGGTGAAGATGGTGGAAGAGATAGATCTAAAAATGAAGTTTGAAGGGTATGTCGGTGTTTGTGTGTGAGAGAGATGAGACTTTGGTACTAAGACATACCGATTGAGAACAAATCTTGAAACTTGAAAGTCTTGCATTATGTTTTTTTTTTTTTGGGATCAAGAAGCATATGGGATTTGGAATACTTCCTTTGTGGCAATATCTCATCCATAAAAAAACTGATTGGTTACAATAATGAGTGAGAAAAGAAAAAACATAAAAAAACCCGCTGGATATTTCGTTGAATATGGTGGGTTACACTTATTAATTGAGCTCTGACGTGCTGCTTGTCAGAGGGAAGAGGTGACAAATTTCTTTTTAAATTTTTTTAAACATAAAAAATGGAGATTTTAAGGTAAAAAAGAAAAAAAGAAATCAATTTTTTAACTCCGATCTGACCCACTGACCCTTAACCCAGTGCCCTGACCGGTTTAGTGACCGGTCCGGGTTTAAGAACCTTGGTTTTTGCTGGTGAAAGGGTATGCTCTCATGGGTCTTTTATAGTCAATTTTTGAGATCTAACCCTTGTGCATCATGGAGAGAGGGGAGAAGCTATTTTAATAATCTTTTATTATTTTTTTAGTTTTTTTTTTTTTAAGAAATAAAATTATAACAATGAAAGTCTCAATTTAACACATAAATTTTTTCAAAATTAAAGTATAAACAATACACATCATACAACAAACAAACACAGTCACTAAGTCATAATGAAAAGTAAACTATTGTCAACATACCATAATTACAAATAATTAATGAGAAGAATTAAATAAATTTAAAATACTTTATATAAATATGTCTTGAAAAGTATAAGTAGTCAATAAAATAAACAACACAAGATATGAACAAAACAATCACTAGAAAATAAGTCAAAAAAATACAAAATCATGATTTTAGAAGCACTTTTTCACAATCTGAGACAAACTCCTTTCAAAATACTTAGCTTATAAATGTAAAATTTATTCTCTAAAAGTAATCCAAACATGCAATGCTAGTTTGGACTTTCAACTCAATAATTAATTCTAATGGTTGGTTGACCGAAATAAAATCAATCCAGACAAATTCTATTTTTATAATTTTTAAATTAACTAAAGTATACTTTTTGGGATAGGTTATTCTGCCTACTCTTATTTTACCTATCTTTGCCTACCCTTCTCAATATCGTTAGATTATAATCTCATCCAACGGCGGAGATTTGAGGCATAAAATAAACCATTTTACCCCTTCCTCTCTTTTTCTCTCCTCCGCTGGCATGGACGAACACATCCCTTGCGAAAATATCTTCCGGAAGAGCAATAAATCGGAGTTCGACTATTTCCTTTGGAAAATAAAATTTTAAACAATTTTTTTATTTGAAATCCTTCTCTGCCCAAAAAATCCATATTTTCCGCTCAGGCATCATCGACATCCCGGCGCCCCAAATAATAAATCCCGGCGACTCTCCTCTCGAAATCCTATAACTTTGAGAAATTTTTACTGTACAGGCTTTGGTGTACTCTGTCTAATTAGAGAATGCTTTCTGGGGTAAAATTCATTCTGCGTGATCAGGTCGCTAAGGTAAACATATTTCTGTCATAATCAGATTTTTTATATAAATATTTGTGTATGATGATGAGAAGCTAGTCCGAACTGAAAGCCTACATATATCTGTACTATGACAGGATGAGAACTTGGATTCTTCTTTAAAAGAGAGGAACAAATCTGATTCTAGAATGAGAAAGAGTAAGGGATGTGTTCGTCCATACTAGCTGGGGAGAAAGAGGGAGGGAGGCAGTGGGAGAGAGAGGAAGGGGTAAAAAGGTTTATTTTATCTTTAAATCTCCGCCATTAGATGAGATTATAATCTAACGGTATTGAGAGAAGTAGACAAAGGTAGGCAAAATCAGAGTAGGCATAATAACCTATCCCATACTTTTTATCCTTTTAAGTTTTATAAAAGCTATATTTTTAGTCCTATATTTTCAACATCGTTAATGTTGTTAACAAATATGTTGAAACAACAAACTTAAGTGATGATTGTACAACAAAAGCATATTTAAGTTTTAATATAATATATTTAGGTTGTTAAACTAAGATAAAATTTCTGACAAAAAAAAAAAACTAAGATAAAATGACAAATCCATACAAATGAAATTGAGGTTCTTATATATTTTTCAATTTACACATGTTTTAATTTTAATATTAATAGCATTTAATTACATAGTTTTCACTTAAGTTTATACAATCATTATTTGAATTTGTTGTGTCAGCATTTACGATTAGTAACATTAACCGTGTTAGAATTATAAAATCAAAAATATATTTTTTAAAGTTAAGAGATTAAGAATATACTTTATGTAAATTTAAAAGACTAAAAATATTCTTTAACTTTTTTAATAAGATGCTTATAATATGAAGACTAAAGTATACGTTTGGTCATTAATGTTTACCTCTGGTATCATTTTAGTCCCTTAATTTTATAAACTGTATATTTGGTCCCTTAATGTTAATACCGTTCTGACTTAATGGAAAATACCGACTTAACAATTTTAAGCGTTAAATGTGCAATTAAATGCTAACCAAACATACTTATATGTTAGTATTTTAATAAATTAATATTTTAAATCCTATTAATTGAAAAATATTTAATCTTCACAGACTATTTTACAGTTTTTCACTGTTTATGAAGATTATATATGTGTGTATATTTTGTTGAAGAAGATTAAATATTTTTCAATTCATATGATTTAAAATATTAATTTATTAAAATACTAATATATTAACATACTTGATCAACATTTAATTATACAGACTTTAGTGAAAAAGGAAGTTCAAAAAATTAAAATGACGAACGAAGCCCTAGGATTGCATCCTCCAATTTGGACGTGGGTCCACTTCTCTTATGGTCCTTTGCCATTCTCTCCTTCCAAACTGTGTTGTTTTGGTGCAAAACAGGTGTGATACCTTTTTTTTTTTTAAAAAATAATAATAATATTTTAGGGTATTGATTGATAGTAAAAAGATATTTTAGGATACTGACCAGTACTAAAAAATACTTCATAATCTTGAAAAAATATTTTAGGATCTTAAAAACATATACTGAAATATATTTTTAGTACCAATCAGCACTTTGAAATATTTTTTCAAGATCATAAAATATTTTTTTAGTACCATTTAGTATTTTGAAGTATCATTTTAGTATCAGTATCCTAAAATATTTTTTTAGTAGTATCCTAAAGTATCATTTTAGGACTCGTCAATACCCTAAAATATTTTTTAAGATCATGAAATATTTTTTTAATACCGGTTAGTATCTCAAAGTATCATTTTAATACCATTCAGTACCTTGAAATAATTTTTCAAGATTATGAAATATTTTTTTAATATCAGTCAGTACCCTGAAATATTTTTTCAGGACCCTAAAATATTTTTTCAGGACTCCTACGATATTTTTTCAACATCCTAAAATATCTTTTAAGATCGTGATATATTTTTTCAATACTGATTAGTATCATAAAATATCTTTTTAATACCGTCAATACTTTAAAATATTAAAAAACCATCACCTCACTTGTTTTACGCCACGTCACAGTTAAGCAGAGAATGAGAGAGGATCATAAAGTGGACGCGACTGTGTCCTATAATTTACGGTCAAAATCTCAAACTTGCGCTGTTACAGTAGCATCCTCGTTCACGCCAATTGGACGCACAGCTTCTTTGGAACTGTACCAAACTACCAAAGATCGTCTCTCCTGCAGCAGGGAAGGAAAGATTTCAATCCCCAAATCACCTGATATTTCTGTTCAAATTACGCTATCCGCTGCGCAATTCGGCGAAGCGGATGAGTATTGGCCGTCGATGCAATCTTGGAGGGATGGATGCGAATATAAACTAAAATCCTGAGAATGTGATGACGTTTTGCATTCGATGGGGAACAAAATTGCGCGCACAACGCAAGTTTCGTCTTCAGAGTACTATCTTCATAACCTACCCTCCACTTACAATCTCGTCTTGAAGGAGATTTTAGGTCGAGGCCGTTTCTTTAAGTCTATTCAGTGCAAGCATGACGAGGGTTTGGTTCTGGTCAAGGTTTATTTCAAGCGTGGTGACTCCATCGATCTCAGAGAGTATGAACGGCGTCTGACTCAGATTAGAGACATTTTCAGTGGCATTGATCACCCCCACGTTTGGCCCTTTCAGGTCCTATTCTAATAATTATGCATTATTTTCTTTTGTAATTCCCAAAAAGTTAGCGCCATATTCTTTAGCTGAAAAAAATTAATCTAAAAGGAAAAACTGAAGTTCTCAACTTTCCTGATTTCTCAAAGCAAAAAGCTTTACTTAGTGTGTTTCAACTCTACCTCTCAATCGATTGAGAAACATACCGAGTGTATTAGCTTTGATTGCATCACGGGCTTACGAATACGGTAGTTTGAGGAAATTATTGCAATATATTTGGCTGCTTAAAAAAATAGCGGTCTTATCTTAAGCCAAAAAATGCGGAAACTATTTGTGAAGAAGTAAGATATGCTTTAATAGCTTTAATAGATGGAAATTCTGCGTTTTCCAAGATTGATATAGTGACTCCGTACAAGAGATGTTCTCACGTGACAGTGTCACCTTGCAGTTTTGGCAGGAAACAGACAAAGCAGCATATCTCTTGAGGCAATATTTCTTCCATAATCTGCATGATCGACTTAGTACTCCACCTTTTCTCAGTCTTATTGAAAAGAAATGGTTGGCTTTTCAGGTCTTCACTCATCCTGATTGCTAAAATTTCAAGTTTCTGATAATATTGTTGTTTGTTTGACAATATTTTGTGGGTCAATTACAGTTGCTCCTAGCCGTGAAACAGAGCCATGAGAAGGGAGTATGTCATGGTGAGTCTTGGTTTTGTTGCAGACTGGCCTCCAATGATATGGAAAGATAATCATAAAGGATATAGAGCGGTCAATTAGCTAATTTGTTTTGTGGCCACAAAAGTACTTTATTTTGTAACATAAGTCTGTAGCCTCTGTCAATATCATTTTGAATATGTTGTGTTGTTTTTGTCCTACATTTTAGCTAAAACTTTGTTCTATGTTAATTTATTTTTGTTTTTATGGGCAAATTTTCATTTTATAAGGTGATATTAAGTGTGAGAATGTGCTGATTACGTCATGGAATTGGCTTTACCTTGCGGACTTTGCATCCTTCAAGCCTACTTACATCCCATATGATGACCCCTCAGATTTTTCTTTTTTCTTTGACACGGGTGGAAGGAGACTCTGTTATCTAGCACCCGAGGTTAGTTTTTTTCTCTTCTATACTTACTTGCATTGCATGTATCAATCTTTACTTTTGTCAACTCAGCAATTGCCTTAGAATAAGGTATAAGTCTATGACCCCCTCTGTTTTGGCTATTATTATTATTATTGGGTTTGGGTCTATCATGTGCCTGCAAATGTATTTATCGTTTTTTTGATAACTGAAATGCAGGTCAATATGTTGCCTGTCCTAGTTCTAAAGCACTAATTCTTTCTCTCTTTTTTTTTTAACTACTTTAATTTGTTGCAAAACTCACAGCACTCAGATAACTGTTTTTTGTTTATTTGAAGTAAAAACTTCCATTATCAAGGAAAAATGTTAGATATTGTTTCTAGTGTGTCATTATGTCTTTGTGTGTGTTTCAGCTTTGATTTTCATAATTACTCTTCCTTCCCAAACATGATCATCTTACTAAAATGTTTGTTTGGCTATCAGAGGTTTTATGAACATGGAGGGGAGACACAGGTAGTACAAGATGCTTCACTAAAGCCATCTATGGATATATTTGCAGTTGGGTGGGTATTCTTTTCTGCAATAATTTTACTGTCAATCAAGAACATTATTTTGCTTCAGTTGCCCATATATTGTTTACTATATATTAAGGTGCATAAAGTAACTGTCTCACTGAAAGGAAAAAAGGAAAATGCTATAGTTTTCTTTTGCATAGATATCAATAAGGCGGTGCAGTGCTATAAGTATGGTGTGGTAGTGATGGAAAGTGTTGTTTCTATTATCTTTGTTAGCAATTGTGAGACATGAAATTGCATTATTTTTCATTTGCATGGATCACAGTAAGACTGCTTTGCTGTTAGCATCGTAAGGTAGTGGTGGAAATGTTTATAAGCCTGATATTGAGTTGTTTCTCCCCGTTTTCTTTGCTTTTTTCTTAAAAAATGTTCAGCGGTTGTGGGATATGAACTTGCAGTATTGGATAAAATATTATGTTGTAACAAGATTTGAAGATCTTGAAATTTTAGCATGTTAATCAATCTTCTATTTTGAACAATAATTATGATTCAAAGGATGTTGATGGATCATGAACAGAAGTCATGATTTTTTTTGAAAATACTTGGAGGTTTAGCTTCGGGATGTGTTGCTTTTCAATCAAGGAGACCGTATGTGTTTTTTTTTTTTCAATGACAAAAGTTATATTATTTTCTTTGTCCAGTTACTATCTATCTTGACCTCAAGGTTTATACCTCCTTTTAAATCAAGTCCTACTCTCCTCCTTTACATTCAATTTCCTTACTTAATGTGACATAAAAGCCCTTGTTGGAGCTTTTGCTCAACAACCTAACCTATTAAGTCAAGTCATTCTTCACATATCAATGCCTTTAGAATATGTGGACTAGTATTTAATCCTGTCGTCCTTAGTTTTCTAAATTGAATGGTGCTGGTGTGTTGTGGCACAAGGGTGTGCCATTGTAGTAAATTTGTAATGTCTTCAAATTTCAATCGTCCTGGGTCTTTGAATGACGGTTAGAGTCTTTGATATCAAAAGCTGTACAAAGCTAAAGGACAATTGAACAAGTTTAAGATGCAGAACTTTATTCAAAGTGATGGGCTTACTTTCCTATTTAGCCATATAATTCACTATAAAATTTTCATTGCGGTTTTGCTAGAATGATCATCACGGTCATCTTCCCTAATGAAATTGATACCACCTGCTGTGAGAACAACAAATATCCAGGAACCCTGCTTATACATTTTTTTTTTTGCCTGAAAACATTCTAGTTTTTATGTAAAGTTCTATCTTTTGTGTAAGTTGGCACTACTTGCAATTTCACAATATGCTAAATGGAATAGGGTAGATTCTAAAACTTTAGGATATGAGAATAGGCTGTGTGAGTGAGTGAGAGAGAACAAATTAACACATAAAAGAAGTGAACAACATGAAACTGACAAGCTCTTGGTTGGGGTGGTAAGTGGCCTCACCCTCATAATGAGAAAAATACAAGACTTGGCGAAAACCCTTTGCCCTTTAAGCCTCAAAAGGGGATACCATTGATCAAATAAAAATGTAAATAACATGAAAGAAAACCGATTCTTCAACAAACCTTTTAAGTGTAAAATAAGAATTTCATAGCGAGCTACAAATAAAAAGTGTAAAACAAATTAAAATCAGAGTTTCTAATTCAAAATAACTGCAAATATATCACTAAGATCCCTGATGAGTCTTAAGCTGTTTCAGGGTATTTTGAAATGTACGCATGTCGGTACTGGATGTATATTCAATATGGTTCTGCCTCTTTTTTCTGGTATTATTGGCTCGTTCAGTGACGGAACCAGAAATTTTTTTTAGCCCGAGCCAAAAAAAAAAAAAATTTGAACTACTCCCTTTGGTCCTTATAATAAGTTACCAACTAACAAGTATATTTGGTTCTTTTTATAAGGCACTTGCTTGTTTCCAAAGAGCATTGCATAATTTTTTCACCACGTATACCCATAATTAAAATGGTAGTGAGTAGGAGTAATAATTAATAAAAATTACTTATTACTCTCTTTTTTTCGAGAAAAAAAATTAATATGATATTAGAGTTTATTGTAATTAATAGGGATAATATTGAAAATTACCTAAATTTTAAAACAAATTTAATGACTTTAACTATTTTTATTGACTTGTGAGAATTATTAGTTGGTGCCTTATAATAAGAATAAGATGGAGTATTTACTAAATAGTATCACATAACCTTGAAAATACAAATAAATAATAATTGACAATTATAAATCAAAACAATATATAAGATGATATTAACATATTCAGTAAGTATCTAAAACAAGAATTTTACTTGTTTATCACAGCACAATGAGTAATGAACCAAGCATTATCCTTATAAATAAGATAAAAAATTAGTTGAAGCCAAATTATTGGCCAAATAAAATATCATATAATAAATATATATATATATATACTAACAAATTTTATAAGATCAAATTGGACCAGCTGGGGCCAAGGCCCGAGCTGGCCATGAAGATGTTCCGCCACTGGGCTCGTTCTTGAAAACCTTAACTTGAACTTCTTTTACTTTTTTTCCTTTAAGAGAGGAGGGTGAGAAAAAAAGGGAGAAAATTTTCTGGTTGAAGGGTTAGTCGTTATCATCTGTGAATCGGTTTTTTAGAAGCAATTAACTAACAAGTATCAATACAAAATATAAAATATATAGCAAGTCACACTTTACTTAAGTCATCAACAATGTGACGTACCTCAACCTTTGTTCAATGCATAAAAGCTTGTCCAGCAGGCTTTACATACTATCTTAATCACTGTTTTATCTTATTATGTTCTCATTCTTTTATGAGGTTCACATTATCATTTTACTGCTTTAGGTGTGTAATCGCTGAACTTTTCCTTGAGGGACAACCACTATTTGAACTGTCTCAACTTCTTGCTTATCGCAGAGGACACTATGATCCTAGCCAACATCTTGAGAAGGTATACTCTACATCTGAGTAGGTGTGTTTGTGTGTGTCTATTCTCCAACGACAACCACACTCAGGGGAAAAACCCACTGTACTGATCATGTGCATAATATTGCATGTCCTATGATTTCAGATACCAGATCCTGGAGTCCGTAAAATGGTATTGCACATGATTCAACTAGAACCAGAGTCACGGTTTTCTGCTGAAAGTTACCTGAAGGAATATGCAGCAGTTGTGTTCCCACCCTATTTCTCACCAT